>JAMKCH010010581.1:0-28018 GCA_023653785.1 Ophioderma brevispina
AGAAGGTGATTAATTTATTTTTGTGTTATGTTTGTTTTCTGGTGTGTGTGTGTGTGTGTGTATGTGTGTGAGTGGATGTGTGTGTGTGGGGGGAGTGTGGGTATGTGTGTGTGTGTTGGTATGTGGATGAGTGGGTTATGTGGGTGGGTTGTTGAGTGGAGGTGAGTGGGTCTATGTACGTGTGGTTTTGTTGGTGAATGGGTTAGTGTGGGTGTGTGTGGGTGGATGGATAGGTGTGAGTGGGGGTGTGTGGAAATGTGTCTTTTGAGTGATGGGTTTTGCGTGCGGGTGTGCATGGATGGTGGTGTGTCAGTAGGGAGTGATGCGGTGATGTGTGTTCATGCAGTTATGTATGTGTGAATGTGTGCATGAGCGGTGTGCATTTGTATCTATGGGGTAGAAGTGATTATCATTTGGTGTTTCGATATTGAGTTCATTTCCATAAATTTAATGTATTTTTATAGTAATCCTGCTCTGTATGTTAACTTGCAATATTAGTCTTTTGTGTGCAATTGTTTTTAGTGTGTTAAGAATTATTTTAATGTTTTTTGCTTTGTAAATGATGTGCAATTTGGCCGTTTGGCCACGATACATTGTTAATAAAATGAATCTTATCTTATGGTCAGATCTTAAAATGTTCATGGAGTAGGTTTTTGTTGTTTGTTTTCATTTTTGTCGTTTTGCAATTACCCTAAAGGAATTGCAGTTCTGCATATACATTTTAAAATGACAGTATGAAAAACAAATATCTGAATTATATCATAATTTGCTGTTGTAAAAATAATAAATTGTGTCATGTCTATTTATGAGAAAATGTTTGTTGTAAATAGCAATCAATTTTTCAAGTTCATTTACAGGTAGCATACCGCTCAATGTTTCTACATACATAGGTTGCATAGTTTGACACCATAGAATTTGTATCTTAAGTTTGCCAGCAGTATATATACAGATCGCGCCGCTGTATATAATTGTCAGGACATTGTATTTCTAGAACCATTACCGTGACCCGCGTGTTCAATTGTGACCCCAACTTCCGACTGTGCATGTTATTAAAAATAACAAGCTCTAGAGCTGTTATTAAAAATAACACCCCAGTAGCCTTCTCGAACCCGATTCGTAGTAGATAACGCACGGGAAAACAATAGATAACAACAAAAGACGCTAGCACGAGAAGTGTATTAAAAAATAAAGCAATCATCTTACTAATACCTTCACATACCAATTACATGGATATTTCCTCTTGACTCGCCCTTTCCTTTTTAAAGGAATTTTTATTTATTATTGATATCGCCACAGATAATATCGCCCACGACTTGCTGCATGTGGTGCCAAACGTTTAAGCATCCGTTAATTCAATGCACTCATAACGATTTAAAGACGCTGTTAACCAGCAAATCACTGTAAAATTTCTCAGGAACCTCCGATAATATTGCCCTGTATTCTACTCTTTTGAACATTGATATCTTTTTGTAAATGTACGTTCAGGTTTTCGCTGGGCCTATCTTATTGAGCACATATCCATATGACGTAAAATTGCACAACATTTCATAAACTGTCACAAATGTAGATTTTAGAGGATATAAACGGCACGAATATTTTCTGCAACACTGCTATTTTAAAAGTAGGTCAAAACCCAAGCGAATAGAGCGGGTAGCCCACAGGCTACCCTCGCCCAAAAATGAAGGATAAGTCTGTAGAATTCATATAAGGGTGTCGTGCAGTACTGGAACAAGTCAAGACAACCACACGACACCCCAATTATTAACACTGTCCAACACCCTAACCACCCACACTAATCCCACACTGTAAAAAAATACTGTGCAATTTACAGGAAAATACTGTAAAAACTTCCCAAAACTTACAGTATTTGGCTGTAATTTGGAAATACAGGAACATACTGTAAATTTTATGTCCAATTTTCCAGGCCTATAATGACAAAATCTAAAAGTGAAGACTTTATTCGAAATTTAATGAGTAACAACATCATTATACACTACTATGAATTTTTCAATTATACCACTATAAGTACTAAAATATACAGGGAAAAATACTGTAAATTTTACAGGAAAATCCTGGCAGCAATTCTGTCAACAAAACCCCGTAAAAATATAGCTTTTACAGGTTTTCATTCAAATTTACTGTATATTTTACATTAGATGTAATACATTTTACAACAAACTGTAAATTTTACAGTATATGCACTGTAAAAAATTGTGGATAGGCCTACTAAGTTAGGGTGTTCGTCAGTGCTTTTTTATTCTCCACACATTCACAATCTCTGTAATAACTTACCAAATATATATGTTTTTAAGCGTTTTGATTAAATTAATTTTTACAGTATACTGTAAATTTTACGGTAATTTGTTGGCAGAATTGCTGCCAGGATTTTACTGTAAAATTTACAGTATTTTTTTTTACAGTGCAACACTATGGTGCACCTATGATCTGAATATGGTGGCAATTGGAGTTAAAGGGATTAGCAGCGATAATGCGAGAGAATCGAAAAATGTGAAAATAATAATTTTTTTAACTTATAAATCAGGGGATAAGTGTTTACAATTCCATATAACTGCTTTAATATAGAAACCCTTGCGGTACGCCCGATGTTACATCCATCCAACTGGGGTGGGTACCATTTACTGAAACGGCCTGCTTTCTATTGTTAAGGAATGATTTTACCCGTCTCAGAGTAGGACCACTGATCCATAATGCTCCAATGGATGCACATGGATGAGCATACAGAATTTTGATATTTTGTGCATCCTGTGTAAGGACACTTACTACAACATTTAACTCAATGTAAACTCATACCTTCGAACACTGCCGATTTTCTTCCTTTTCCGTCAATATTTCAGTTGCAAAAATAACTTATGAGAATTCTACAGACTTATCCTTCACTTTTAAGCTATTCCCTCATTACCAAAAAGTGGACTTTCTTGTCAAAATCTCTAAAATTACACTGTAAAAAAATACTGTAAATACAGCAGATTTTGGTAAAATATTTTGGGGGATTGTTCACAATTTGAAGATAAAAAGTATGATTAATCTGGTGCAACCCCGGGTGCAACCTATATGCATGATTTTTCTCTACCCCTTTAAAAAAAATATTCCCTGACTTTTCCTATTTCTGGAATTTCCCCGACCACAATCAAGCCTGTGCGTTTAAATTGAGTGCATGTTTTGGGCATGTGTGTAGGTGTGTGCATACCTGTGTGTATTGCAAATATAATGCATAAGAAGTGACACTGGCACATTTTAAAAGAATGTGCCCTCCAAATTTTTCGGGTACACGTTGTTAGTCCGACACGTCGCTAGTCCGAAACGTCGCTAGTCCGAAACGTCGCTAGTCCGAAACGTCGCTAGTCCGAACACAGAAAATTCCTATCTTTAGAGGTGCGTCAGTCCGAAAACCATTTTTGGGTTCGCTAGTCCGAAAAAAAGGTTCGCTAGTCCGAATCTGAAAAACACTTCGCTAGTCCGAAAAAAAGGTTCGCTAGTCCGAAAATGTATTCGGACTAACGAAGTATTTTATAACAGGTTTAATAAACACTGCGCTAGTCCGAATCTGAAAAGCACTGCGCTAGTCCGAATCTGAAAAACACTTCGCTAGTCCGAAAATGTATTCGGACTAACGAAGTATTTTATAACAGGTTTAATAAACACTGCGCTAGTCCGAATCTGAAAAGCACTGCGCTAGTCCGAATTTGAAAAACACTGCGCTAGTCCGAATCTGGAAAACACTGCGCTAGTACGAATCTGGAAAACACTGCACTAGTCCGAATCTGGAAAACACTGCGCTAGTCCGAATCTGAAAAAAACACGTCACTATTCCGAATATAATTCGGACTAGCGTAGTGTTTTCAAGATTCGGACTGACGACGTGTCGGACCAATGACGTTATTTCCATATTCGGACTAGCGACGTTTCGGACTAGCGATTGCCCCCAATTTTTCAACACCCATATTTTGCATGCATGGTTGCAATTAACACTTAATTGCATAAGGGGGTTGCACTTCCGTTGGTGCATAAGGAGGGGGGGTCCTAGGGACCCCCATATAACCACAATGATTTTAGATGAAACCACCACATGTTAGAAAGGCGTCACATATGGCTCTATAGGGACCAGCTAATGGGATGCTAATTAACGCAAAAAAGGACCGATGGAGTGATTTGTTTGCGCCAATGCACAGAACAACTAAATACAACAAATATAAACCAAATATATAACGCGTAAAGACGCCGGCTGAAAAACAAAAAATGGGCCCCTAGAACTCCCGCCTTATGCAGTTAAATGTTCCTTTTTATGTCTCAACGCTCACCCGAAGCCAAAGTGAATCTTATGGGTAAAGGGAATTAAATGGTTTGTAATATTAAATACCTTCTGGTCATTGTCTAAAAAACCTAACAAACTATGTAAAGGTGGGTGACCCGATCGACAACCTCGGACCCCCACTTGACTATCAATTGAGATTTTGGTAATATTTTTTTCATTACCCCAGTGAAATTTAAAACCAAGGAAATGATTCCTTTTAAGGGGGGTCATTGTTTTCAAATTGACAAAATTGAGTCTGATAGCTTAATTGAGATTATTCAGGTAGATGAAATCAGTGTCAAAACTTTCACGCTTTCATGTGCTTTTTGTTTGAGGTAAATAGGACATTCCGTTCAAATTTTATGCGCGATTAAGCAAGCAAGTCGTGCCGTTCGATGCATTTTGATTACATGTGTAAAAGTGCTCACCCGGTGATTTTTAAGCAAATATTAATTTTTAATTATGATCAATATCACAAGCTTTTCAAAATTAATTTATTAAAACATAATAATATTCAGTTAGGCATCAAACCAACTCGACATTGTTAGCTCGACAGCATTTCTTTGTTATCACTCACCCAGTGAATTTAAAAATTTAATTTAACCCATTAGAATCATCCCTATTGCACCAAAATGACTCAAAATATGTAATAATTATATGTAAAATAAATGAACAATTATTTCCAAGATTTGCGACCAAATTAATAGTTTTTGCAATTTTTTATTTTCGATTACGTTTCGCTCAATATCAAATGGTGAAAAGCGGGCTTTTATGAACGGGAACGACGTAACTCAAAAACGAAGTCGGTATCAACATGAAAAACGGGTTTTTGACTTAGGGCTTCAGTTTTTAATTATGACATAAAGTTCCCTAACTTGGTCAGATCCTGGTTGCCATGGCAACCATATCAAAATCCGGCTTCATGGTTTTCTGCAGGGGGGGGGTAGGACACGATATGCTCGATTTGGGCATTGGGGATTTGCAAAAACGGTAATTTGGGGAACTGCTACGTGCATTTACTATGGCAGTCTCGGTCCAGTGACATTAAAAAAATTTTCATCTCTTAAACCCTTTGTCAAAGATCTAGTAATATCATGATAACTTAAGAAAAAAATTATTGACTCCGAAATCCGTAGGGGTAGTGATTAACCCCGCTGCAAATCGTGTAATTTCCAATAACGGTCATTAGATTTAAATATTCGTGACCAGGCTAGTCTTTAGTCAAGTCTGTGTGTACCGTTCGATCTGCGTAAGAGCGCCCTCCTACCCATTACCGTTAAGTCTTTGAAACAGATAGCACCCGGAAGTGATACCGTTTTGAATTGCTGTTGCGTTAGGTTGGCATGCCTCCCCCCGGGTTTTCGCGCACTAACCATGAACCTTCTCCCCAAGTATGGGGTAAATGCAAGTTACCGGTTTTTTCGCAGTACGTTTGTGAGGTTTAGCCAATCAAAGGACCTGTTCAGTTACCATGCAACAGATCAAAATAATTCCCATTTTTTCAAACCTTTTTCAAAATGGGCTACAATATGATATTACGACCTGCATAAGTAATAATTGGTTAAAAAAGTCAAGAAAATTGCAGTCGAAGTTCGGGGTAAAAAAAACGTAGGGGACACCCCTTTATGTATGAACAAAAATCTATAATGGGTATACCCATTGATATAAAACCACACTGTCAACTGGGCCAATTTTCGCCGCACATTTTTGTTCTACTGTCTAAGGAGTTGAACCGATTCAACTCAAAGTTTTAATAAAGCACTGTTTTGTGTGATATGCTTGCATGTGAGGGAGAAAATAACATAGAAAGATTGGACTGTGATCGAGAGGATCGTTTCATATAGGCCATTTGAAATGACCCAATTTTGTCCCCTCAATTGTCAAAAAAAACCCCACTCAAACTCAAATAACCCAATATCAGTCAGAAATAATTTTGACTGGATTGTGGGTTCCAAGGGCCCTGGAAAACGGAGGGGTTTTCTAGCTGGTGCAATTACTATGCACAAGCTTTCTCCACCCTGTAAAAATATTCTCTGACATATCCCGAAAGCTTCCGAACTTCAAACAAATTTCTAGAATTTTGATGATCAAAATCCACTGACTGGTGGCTGTCTGTCTCTCTGTGTCCATATCTGTGTGTGTGTCTTGAGCATGCATGTAGATGTGTGTCAACATGAATGTGTTGTAAACATGTGGCAATAAGAATTAACATTTGAACAAATCTTTTTTTAATCGCCATTTTTTTCTTTTTTTACCAAGTCATTGTTCACAAATTTTGTATTTTCCACTGCAAATATTATATTGTGGTAAGAACGTTGTCATCTTTGAAAGCCATCACTTAATTGATAGGCTTCTGCATTATTGATGCTCTGGTTTTATAATCAGTAGCACAAAAGATTAGTGACCTGTACCATACCCCAAACTATCCCACCAGACATTACTGTTCCTACAAACCCGTGTAAGGATCATCATCTCCGTCCGTCACATCACTTTTGCCCCAAAGCGTTTACAGATATGACTGAATGTGTTAAAATACAACCTTTCCAATATTACCAAAATCTCAGGTTTGATGGTGTGAAACCTGGGGTCGAGGCTGAGAATCGGGTGGTGCCCCTTTAAACCATCGTAAATAAGCCCATAAAATTGTAACTTTTATTTGTTTTTAATATTTTTTAAAAAGTGTTTTTAGAAACCACATCAACCAATCTAAAAAAAATCAAATATTTAGGGTTCTGAGAGTTTGAGATGAGATGCGCATTCTTTATTTAAATTGATAGGCTTCTGCATTATTGATGCTCTGGTTTTATAATCAGTAGCACAAACGATTAGTGACCTGTACCATACCCCAAACTATCCCACCAGACATCACTGTCACTTTTGCCCCAAAGCGTTTACAGATATGACTGAATGTGTTAAAATACAACGTCACTTTTGCCCCAAAGCGTTTACAGATATTTCAATTTCAATTTCAATTTATTTCACCAGATAAAATGTCCAGATAAAATGTGAGGAATTACATGAAAATAAACAATACAATGGTGGGGAGACCAAACAGAGAGCAAAAGCTCGAAACATAAGGTTCACCAAGTAAATGTTACAAAAATGAATACGCTTATAATCTCAATTCTAATTAAGTGCAAGAAGACAAATTACAAACACAGAACGGAACAATAAAAGTGCAATACAAGACAAACAAAACATGTGCATGGAAAACATCAATGTGGCAATGATGATGGCAATAAATGATAAAATACTTTGCATAATAATATAGAGAAAAGTTACCGGTTAAAGTGATAAGGATAAGTCTTAATTTTTCTTTAAAATGTTAGCAGACTTTGCGTTTTATAAACTAAGGATAATTGTATTCCAAGATAGGACTGAATGTGTTAAAATACAACGTCACTTTTACCCCAAAGCGTTTGCAGCAATGACTGAATGTGTTAAACAACCGAACTGGAAAAAGTTTGAATTAAAAATGTATGAAATTAGTAAACCTGTAACATGCTAAGATTGCAGCCACACATGTTTCATTCAGCCGCTAGAAGGTTCATCTTTTGAGAAAACTAAGTTTCCAAAAATTGAAGTTTTAAATCTGCAGGTTTCTAGACACTCTGAAAGTATTATCATTGATGCATGTTATAATGTTGTGGCAATACAGCCTGTCTAAAAAAAATGGTACAATCAAAAACGGATTTTTGTCAATATTATATCTCAACATAAAGTAGTGTGTTGTACATCACATGCATTAAAGAGGAAAGACCAGCTTTCCAGGATTTGTTGTTTCATTAATTTGCTTGTTCAATCGAGGAGATAACTCTTAAGTTTACTGCGGAACACACAATCGAGATTGTACACTTTGCTGGTTGAGTGAAAATGGTTTTGCAAAAGAATTAGTTAAACAAAAGTTATTAACATTGAAACAGATATGAAATTCTTTAAAAGGGATTAACTTCATACAGGAAACTCATAAAAAAATATGAAACAGTTACGTATGGTGGAAGTTATGATCAGAAGTTCTGTTTAAGATAAAGTGAATAACATTCGACATAAAATTAGCTACTGTTGTTGTTAGAAGAGAATCATGAGCATACAACAACCTGGAGGAGAGAGTTTTTTATGGTCTTGAAGTATATGAAAACGCAAGTTCATACCAACACCATGTTACTTTGCTTCCAATGCAAAGTTTTTTTTCTTAAACAATTAGTAATCCACAAAGATAGTGAAAATTTTTTAACACATTTCTTTGATTTGAGTGTTTAATTTGGTTGCAATTGCATTCCTTCTGGCATGATTTTAACAGCTACAAATTTTGAATAAATTCAAGGCCATTTCATTGACGTGCAACTAATATTTGTATTGTTTATTATTTATGAAAAGAAGGATTATCTTGAACTTATTATGTGACGATTTAAAAACTTTGTTGTCGATAAAACTAGACTTCCTTTGTTTACTTCAAGGCTGTGTTTGTTTCTTTTTTGTCAAGTTGCAATCTTTTGTGAACTTCTACATCATGGATAACAGCCCGACGACGAAACACTAGTGCCCATGCCACTAAAAGTGCACAAAAATTGATTTTGGTTGTTATCGCAGTAAATTGATATATCTCTGGATTGACAAAAGCAATAAGGTGAAACAAACACCATTGGAACGCTGTTTTGTTCTTTGTTATTATGGCACCACCGACTCCAAGAATGATATTGAAAATTTATACTTTAACCAATTTTTATTCTGATTGTACCACTTTGTTGAGACAGGCTGTATATAAACATTTCTTTTTCCTCCTTTAACAGAAATACATTTTTTTCTGCCTCCACAGTTGTCTTAACAAGACAGTAGCGCTTCATTGGTCACCGTCTCAAAGAAAGGGAGGGGTTCCCAGGAGGAGTTTTGACTTGTTCTCTGTATGGAGTCATTCGACGATGGAGAACACCAAGCTAAGTGTTTGCCTTGCCTACACACTCTATTGCAAGTTTGTTACAGCCAAGCAAGCGGGAAAGCGAACAAAGTTCAACTGCCCAAAAATGCCGAAGAAGAAGTAACATTGACGGGAGGCAACCATAGACAGTCTACCAAAATAACTCATTGTAGAGAACTGGAAGGGGTATAAGATATCTTTTAATGGCGTGTTCTGTGGTAGTTGTGAAAAAGAAAACGAAGCAGTAAGCTTCTGTCATGAATGTGGTTGTTTTTGATGCCAGCTTGTAGAACGTGTATAAAGAACTAGTTCCCTTGCGTAAACACCAGCAATCAACCATGGCTGATCTACAGAAAAGAAATTAAAATTTCCAGTGACACAGCAACAACATTGTGAGAAGCATCCAAAGCAAGACTTAACAATGTACTGTAGAGAAGCCGATTGTAACCGTCAGTTTCGTGCAACATGTGGTCTTATGATCACCGGGGTCATGATCCTATTGAGGTAGCAGCAGGGGGGGGGGCCCATTGATGAGGTAGTTGTCAAAATACAGCAATCAGCAGCGAAGGTAAACAACAGAAGTCAGGAACAGGAAAAAAAAACGATCAACATTTGAAACAATACAAAAAAGCTTCTGGCCAGAAGCTTCAATCAGAAAGACGAGAAAGAGAGCAGAATTCGAGCAGAAGCTCCACAACCCAATCAAATCTAGTACAGCAAAGCCCACTCCCACTTGAAAAACCTGTATCAAACAGAGATGAATCACTTATCAACACGCATTGAGTCGGTAGATTTCCTCGCAGCCAAATGTCCAGTGCCTCTGAATTTGCCAACAAAGCTGTGATCTGCGCCATCCAACACAGCGACTGCACACACAATCAAATTATGGATAGACTATGTGAACTAGAAAACACAGAGCTTACCTGAGACCACAGCAGATTAAGACGATTGATTTCACACCAAGCATCAATATGTGAGGACAGATTTAAAAAAATCTCCCTTCAAGACTTGTGGATATACCTGGCTGGACAAAATCAAAAGGAAGAAGGAGGAAGGACATGCAGACAACTGAAGTTGGAGAAGGTGTGAAATTAGATCCTCAGACAAACAGACCTGCAACATAATGCCAATGTAACCACGTATGATCCAAAGCACTGGACAATTCAGTTTTGGACGGTTTTTAACCCAAGGGGGAATCTGAGGGATTCGGTCGTAGTGCCACTGTGCAAACCGTTTTAGATTGCAAATGGCCAGGCTTATTTACCAATGGTAGGTGGTGCCAATGTAGAAGCTAAAGTGATGTTGGAAGTAGTTACAATGTATTATGTAAAGGATAACGGCAATTCACATACACATTTCGGTACAAATCATACTATCCAGTACAAAGTTACAAAAAGGTTACACCAATGAATGAAAGAAGCCCCATTTTATGACATTGATGAACTAGTAATAGAATTCCCACTAATAGAAATAAGGATTTGATTGAAATAACTGTCAAATAACTTATTTTGCTATCATAGTCTGATTTTGGTTGTAGTATACTATACTCGATTCATCTGATATTGACCCGTACCATTCTGGCGGAGGTGGGTGTGAAAAATTCAATTTGCGCAGGGACTTCTGTTATCATGTTATTGTGAGTAATGGTTAAGACCTGAAATACACTACAGTGAGTTTCCATACATGAATGAAAAATTGTATTCACGTGGAAGGTGAGTGAGTTAAATGGCTGGAGTCTCCTCCAAGATAATCGGTGTGGCACGTGCATTTGAATTCTTTCCTTTCCCGGGGTGAGATAGGTATGACCCCTCGCCGCCTCTTAATTGAATAGGTCCACAACTCCAGGGGGACGAACGTATCAACGCGAATGATTATAGGTATTGATGAAGGTTTCAGCAGGAAAGAAGAAAATCAGGGTTTCCTCTGTGGCCTTTTGAGGATGACATATTGGCAATTTTGAAGGAAAAAGGAATAATGACCATGCAGCGATCTATTAAATGTCAATCGATTGGGAAGTGCAATTGTTTTTGCCATTTTTCTTCAAAATTGGGATAATTTAGTCAACAGGTTAATATTTCATATAAGCCTCCCAATTTTTGAGTTCCGTACCAATGGGAGTTGTATAGAACGCAGCATATTAAAGGTATCTCACCCGATTACCACATGTATTTTCCTGTGTTTGTAGGAAGGACCCTCACCCAACACCTCAATTTCAAAATTTAATTGACCACGACTTACATTTTTAATGTGAGCAGTAATTGTGTGTATACAATAGCGCACAGTGTTACTAGGCATAGTTTGTACAAACTATTTCCGGTTACCGTAAACAAACCATATTTAGCTTGTAACATCTTAAAGGCGGACTCCGAGATTTTTTTTTATACTTTTTTGTTTTAAAAATAGTCAAACTACTGTAGAACTAACGACAGTCATCTAAAATAACCAATTCCAAAGTTTCAGATGAAATCTGATTTGTTGTGTGATGCAGTAAACATTTATGCTATATTATATAATATTGCCTACTATTTTATTTATTATCCTTATTAATTAAAAAGCTTATAAAGAATTACACAAAGCCCAGGACATTGTTGGGAACCCAAACAGAAGCAGGGTAAACATGCAAAAATCATATAGTCAGGAGGAATTGTGGGGCACAGGTTGGAAATGGAGTACAGACTTTTTCTATTGATCGATTTTTATCAATGATGACCTAAGCTAATAATTTCTGGAGGGTGTGCAAAATTTCGTGCAGTGGCATTTCTAGAAGAAATCCAATATGGCCGCTATCACTCTCAATTCATTCAAAATGCCATAATTTTATGCACTATATCCAGGTTCTTAAAGCACGAGAATCTTTTTGACACCGGTTTTTTTATTGACGGTGATTGATCACAACATTACCATCAAATTCAATATGGCCACCCTAAAAACCCATATGCCCTGAAATCATTCAAGTGACATAACTCATCAAGTATTTGTATAGAGGGCATAATTCTGCGCTCTATACCCGTAGAACTCATATCTGACATTCAGTGTGTTAACAAGCTTACCAATCAAGATGGAGCCAATATGGGTGCCTTTTAAGATCTTTAAAACCGAATTGTCATATAGTCATAATATACTGGTCCGTCATTTTGAATTCTAAGTATGTTGTCAAAACAAATAGACAGATAGCGATTTATTAATGCTCAAAGATATACATCTCACACTTTAACTTAAACTTTTATAATCCGTTTTGGGTGTTGTTCACTAAATACAATACGATCTATGTAATTTATTAAGTTTTTAAAGAAGGAAAGGCACCACATAGGCCCCCATCTTAACATTTTTTGCATGTTAAGAAACAGAAATTCAGATAAAAGTCAAATGTCAAATAACTTATCCATTAACCTTAATTACATCTTATTATAATAATTATTTGATGTAACTACATATACTACACATATATGTAGGTTTTACTATTTTAAAAGGCGGCTGTATTGGCTGCCATCTTGATTTTGAAAATGTCTATTACAGAGAAATGCAAATAAGGGTTTCTAGGGATTAAATACATGTCTTCATAGTGTAAACCATAAAACATGCATATAGACCCTGGAATTAAGCCTCTAACTGCAAAATGTGCAGAACACTTGACGGGCCTGATTCTTTGGAAATGCCATTCTAGAGGTGTTAAATAACACTTGCAGAGTGTGGTCAATTGTAACAGATTTTTGAAACACTGCCGAACATATTTTAGGTTGTCAGCATGGTTTTCAAGTAGCGTAAATAGGTAAAATGGTGTGGTAAAGATCATTTTACGGATTCCGAGAGTCATATTTGACTTTTGAGCAGCCATATTAAATTTTTGTTGCAATGTAAGATAAACATTACTAACACTTTCCTCGTGCTTAAAACACCGAGTACCGATAATATTTGTCTCTATCGGAAATCTTAAGATATTTTAGTGATTTGGACATTGTAGCAGCCCATATTGGATTTTTAAAAATTGCACTGTAACAAATTTTGCACACTCCTCCAAAAATTATTGGCTTAGTCCTAAATGAACTAAAACTCTATCACTAGAAAAGTGCCCTGTACTCCATTTCCATCTTCAGGTTGTGTCCTAAAACGTCTACCTGACTAAAACACATTCAAAGACAACAGCAACAAAGCATCAATTACGTATAAAAATGAAAGATTCAAAAGATAAGGGAAAGACACAGGAAAAAGGAGCCTAGGATTAGAGATTTCTAGTGTGGGTTGGTATGTCAATGAAACAGTCCTCATAGTATTTTGGTGCTAAAGTTGATTTTCTTGCTGCTTTTCATTCAATAGGGACCAGGCAGTCAGAAAATGGTGGGGTGGCCAAATTTTCGGACTGGCTGCTCCCTTCCTCCGCAGGGGAAACGTTACTACAGGGAAAAATATAAAATCGAGTCAAATTGTTGTTTTAATGTACATTAACCTGTTGCCGTCTCCTTATAAAGATTAGAAAAAGATATATTTGCTTAGGTTTGCGATATACACCATAATGGTTCCAAGGTCATACCGGGGTAAAATCTATCCAATGCTCCGATTTGTTGAAAGTGGTGATTAGTTGTTTGTAATGTCCTCACAGGAGTCCAAAAGTATTATTTTAACAGTGTGTGACATTTGGTTTGGCTAATTACATAGCAAAACGTCGCAAGGGTCCTGAACAGTGGGGGTCCTATGGGGGGGGGGGTCAACAGAACTTTCCTTGGATGTCCTCAATGGTGATTTCAAAAATCAATTAAAATCCATTTCTGTTTCATCAGTATGGACAAAAGGAATCATTTGACACCACCTGGTTCAACAAAATCGAGCATTTATCACCCAGGACCTCGAACCATACGGGGCTATCCGCTTTAACACAAGTTGGACCTAGGCAAATATATATTTTTTGTAACCCTTATGAGGGACAGAAACGCGTTGTAGTGTAACAGTAAAACACAATCTGACCTGAATTTAAGTTAATCCGTCCGAAAATTTGCACCCCATCATTTTCTGACAGTTTTAGGTCCGATTGAAACCCAAACCAGCAACAAATCAATTTTAGGAGCCATGAAAATCCTACGGGAATACAACACTAGCCCACACCATTAGAGCATTGTTCCCCACACAGCATTATGGCCCCGCGGCATTCCGGATGGTGTAGCTGGAAACAAGTCAAGCTTCCTAAGCTCCATTTTCATTGACTTAACCTGTTTTTTGGTATTTTAGAAGAGTGATTTTCATTTTTTTTAAGAAATCAAACCACGGCTAAACCAATCTCGACATAAAATAGATCAACTTCTAACCTTTTGGTCCAAAGGTCCATGTTATGATGGAGTGAAAAGGTTGGGTCGAGGCTGAAGATCTGGTATGCTTATATGTTTTTGTCATGGTTTCTACAACAACACCAGTTTTTCCTGCTAAATCCAATTCCGATGGATGCCAGACTGAAAAACATTGCGCATTTTCGAAGAAACGGGCAAAAATCCAAAATGGTCACCAAAGCATCTAAAACTCATCTGTTAATTGCCTGCCCAAAAGTTGTATTTTTTGCCTGTCCAGTCAAAACACCCATTGGTGGCTAATTAAAATTGATAATTACCCACCTTAAAAAAACATTTTTTTTACGAAATTCCATATGACCGCCAATAAAAAAGTATTTATCTACTTTTGACCGTAGAAGGGTAACATGGTCAATGGCTTAAGGTCCCAGGAAATGAGATGACAAACCTACTCCAAATCTTTTGTGGGACATTCCATTGCACATAAATATAGTGCCAGAAAAAAGAACACACTATGTAACCAGTGATCATCAAAAGTTCAAAGGTCTCTAGAGGTCATGCCCTATGACCACCAAATTTGGTCAAAAGAACTGCTGACCTGAGACACCGAATCGGAGGAGGAAGTCATTGGCGGTCATATCCGATGGGAAAGCCAGGACTCGGGTGACCGCCTTATAACAGTATTAACTAAATTTACTACTTCATATACATCTGAGGATAAAGAAAAACACGAAGCTTTACTAAAGGTTTAGGGCTGTTACACCTTTGTTATGTAATCATTTCGTGTAAGGTAAAAACCGACGCGTAATGTATAAAATTTTGACGTGTTATGTAATAAAAAGAGTAATGGTAATAAAAATGACGCGTAATGTAATTAAAAAAAATCGTGTTTTGTAAATGTCAATAAAAACATTGCATGTGAAGACAGGTAAAAGTTAATTTTGCATTGAAATCAACTATTATATATGTTTCTTGTAACGTTCTGTGTTGTCTTGTCCTCGTCGATATTTGTCCTGTCGTATAGAAAATTATGTCCGTAATCCGATTGCTTGTCCACATACTCAAATCAATATATTATGGGTAACATGAGTAAGGGTTGGATTAAAGATTAAAGCTCTTCGGGTTGGTTTTTATCTCTCCCCATTCAGATATTCACACATTGAAAGCTACACAATGGTTATTTCATGGTATATTAGTACTACATGTATATTCTATAATTCGTATTATATACTTATTTACTGTATGTTTATTATTATAACCTTATAACATTTACGTGCTTGGTAATTTATAGTTTATATTATATTGATTTGTATCATGATCGTTGTTCTCAATTTTTAATAAATGAATGAATTAAAAACAACAACTGCGTATGGCGGCACCGGGCTTACGTTAAAAATAAAGCACATGGTCAACGATAGGGTGCGAAGGATTAAAATTAAATGTTGCTGTGTTTTCCTTTCCTTGTTGACATGTCGTTGTTTTCATGCATTTTATACATACTACTGCATGGTTGTGTAGAAAATAAAAATGGGACAAAGGGTTCGTAACCCGGGGGATGAGGAAAACATCCATCAACAGAGAAGTCTTTTTCTGGTTTTTAGAGTCTATCCATGTTGAATTTCCCATCATATGATGCGTTCTTTAATCGTCAACACCAGGTCTCTAAGATTTCACTGGATATTATTAGAGGATCGAGTTTGGCGCCATTAGCACCGATAGTGTTTTCTGAGTGCATCAGGTTTGAATCGCAATTCCTATTAGTTTTATATAAGATACAATGTCACAAGAAATTGTCTCCACGGTGAATTAGAACTTTTCAGTTTTAAAATTTCCTGTTTAATCATTCATAAACGAAAGAACTAAGAAGTAAACAATGGTTAGGTGACCAAAACAGAGCAGAGCTCGAAAAACCATTGGCCACTTTTTTAATACATTACATAATGATAATAAGTGGAAGGACGTAAGGACAACGAAAAAAAGGGCAAAAACAAGGTGCAAAACAGAAGAACTAACAGAACAGGTGAGATAGACAATACGTTGGGAATGTCATAGTTAGGCCAGTACAGGTCTATAAGATCTAGGATAATTGTTGAGGGCCATGTCACATCAGTGGAACAGTCATCCCAAAAGAGGAACAAAATATACGAAAATTATAAAGACATTCATGAATGGACAATACATTGGAATGCCTTCTCAGCAATGTTCAGTGAACAAGATAGTCCTGAGTGAGGGAACGTTATGTACGTATACTTATATATACGTATAAACTATATGGCTGATAGTAATGTAATTTACATAAAATTCATATCATCCGTTCGTGTGCAAATTCCCATTGTTTGCCTAATTAAAAATCACTGTTTACATTTTGATGCTTGTGAATGTCGTAAACAGTGATTTTTTAATTTGGCAGATAATGGAATTTGCACACAAACGGACGATATAAATTGAATGTAAATTATAGTTATTACTATCAGCCCAAATTAAATTACAATATTGAATATGAAGTAAAAAGACTATATTCTAGCTTATAATTGAAAAATGCAATCTATTAACACCTGATCATGAATAATAATAGGAAAAACCTTAAGATAGCAATGAAAACGAGTAAAACACTAAAAAAAAATGAGCAAAAGAAAAATTTGCATTATCATTCATGACTAATTGGTTAAAGGTTACGCTCTCATGGAATGTGGGGAGCCCTAAGGAATATTTTGGTTCAAGTTTTATTTCTAATTTAGATGTAATAACTCCTCTACACTGTTAAAAATTTCCGTAAATTAAGAAAACAGATTTTCCGTAAATTTACGGAAAAATCTGTTTTAGAAAACAATAAAAATAAAAAACAAAAAACATAAAAAATAGCTAAAAATGTTAATTTACGGAAATATTTCAAAAATTTCTGGCAGCAATATTTCCGGACTTTTTTTTTTGGTTCCGTAATTTTAAATTACGGAAAAATTCTGTTAAAATACATATTTTTTTCCATAATATGAGACAAATTTCTGTAAAATTACTGTCAAAGTTCCGTTAATTGACAGAAATTTCTGTAAATTTACCCTAAAAATGACTGGAAATACTGCTGCCAGAAAATTCCGTAAATTTACGGACATTTTTTTAACAGTGTAGAACTATTAAAATACTACCTTTGGTGCAAAAAAAAAAAAACAAAACAAAACAAAACAAAAAACAGAACAGGACATAATGGTATTCCTTTTTTGGCATTAAATTTGTTTCATATACTCATATTTATATATTTTCGTGATAATGTTTGTTTTGTTTTTATATGTATGTACATATCCTTTTATATTTGGTTATCTTGACTTTTGCTTTCTATTTAAGGACCCCAATTAAGCTTTTGATTTTAAAGGTTTTTTGGTTTATCCTTGGTACTCATTCTGGTTATTTTTTTATCATATCACATTTTAAACTTCGCTGCATAGTGTATTTTTTTAATATCACATGTTTTATGCTTGTGTAATGATTTAATAAGATTCAATGTTTATATTTAGTATTTATAAATTTTTAAGTGTTGTTCGTGCTATGTATTATACTGAGTACTGAATAAAAATCAATCAATCAACAAATCAATTGTATTACTGACATTTATTCTCAAATCTAACCTATTTTGAACATTGTGTTTGCAGGTTTGAAATCAGTGCTTTAGCAATGAAGGGGCTACCCTGTCTGGAGAAAGATTAAATAAACAAATGAATTAGTACATTCCCTGGTGGTCTGTTTTGCACACTGCAGGATTGTACTAGTCTAGGTATAAAACCACAAATGCAGGTTGTGGTCAGGTGCAGTGGTTGTGCTACTCAGGGCAACAACCTTGGTTAAATTGCTTTGTGGTTTTATCTTTCCCTTTATAAAATCCTATCAGATAATTCTCACAAGTGCGAGAAAAAGCCCACAGATAAAACAAGGCGCTATGCCTGAGTTGAACTTGAGCTTGCTAGTGGAAGCATGGAATATAGGTCAGGTGATTTGGAGAGCTCAAATTAAGAACTTGATAGAGTGAATTCTCAACATGATAAAGGTCTTTCTAAGTTTTAGGATATGGTCTACTCCTCGCATGATTTCTGCCTAATAGGATATTTGACTTCTAAGTAGACGTCTTTAACAAGATTCAGCAAAAGTTGTTGGTTTTTTGTCTGTACTGTGTTTGTAAATTTTGTTTTGTCGTTTATCTTTAACGAACATGGCAGGTGTGGCAGGAGATATAGTCCTCCGGGCTCACAGTCAATTGACTCTTCACGCAACATTAGTTTCACACTTTATTCCGTTGTCGTCTATGGAGCCCGGACTATGATACCTGACCGGCCCCATTACTTAATTAGGCGAGAGCAATGAAGTATAATAAATTACTTCGATTCGGGATGAATGGACAGTCAAATGTACAGTCTTTGAATGTGGTATTACATGGCATAAAATTTTGATTTGGTATCCATCCCAATTTTGAAGCTCTAGTATTCATCATCTGGATTGCCCGGGGTTTTCCCTGTCAAAGACAAGTGAATAATAGATCTGGATTCTATAGGGAAATTTGAGACATATAGGCCAAAAAAAAGTTTGTCTCGGAAGAAATGTGAAAAATGCAAATGCGAAATGCGCTTTAAAAAAAAATGCTAATGCGAAATGCGGGATTCTTTTTAAACAAAAATCTGATTGCATTTTTGGCCCACTTTTTCCAATTTTTCCGAATTTTCATTTTTTTTCTGAAAATGTTAAGAAAAAATCTTTCAAGTGAGTAAAACCCTAAAAAAAAATGCGCTAAAAGACCAATTTTAAAGGGGCATTTCGTGATCCACAAACTCGTCCCCCGATTTACCTCGAAAAAGTTGTGATTTTTATATCATCTGAACCGTTAGCCTTAGTAATCCATGTGTACCAAATCTTGCATGCAAATTCGGTCGTATCTGTTAGAAATTTGCAATTTTGTATTTTCTGTCCGTAAACGGACAAATATTACAGCACAGTGGCCAATGGGACCGTGGGAAACAAGCATTTTGCTCATAACACAAAACCGCAAGCTGGGAATCAATTCAAATTTTGTGAATAAGATTTTCTCAAGGATATCTAGTGAACCATGAATAAAACAGAAGCTGCTGGAATCACGTAACACCTTTAAACAAAATGCGTGCGGTCTTCTGAGACCAACTTGTTTTTCTTTGTCCGAAATACGTGTTCCTTTCTCTCAATATTTCTTCATTTTCGACACTGTAATTTCGCTTTAGTTGTGTTTGTTTCAATTTTATTTTCTATTCTCACTCTTTTTTGATTGCTTAGTTTGTTTCTTGGCTTTTCATCCTTCTCCTCTTCCTCCTCCTAAAGATAAGCCAAAAATAATTCACACTGCGATGCTCATTCTACTATTGCTACATAGTTCTTCAGGGTCCATAGAGAAATTAGTAACCGTCTTGACTATGGCACTGTTGGTTGTTACATATCTCATGCCGTAGGCGAACTTGTCACGTATTTGGTCATACCTCTATAGCTCGGCTCCTGGTAACAATGTTTTTATCCGGAATATTATGTGTTTGAACAAAAAATATAATAAGGTTATTCATATTATTTATCTGGGATAAAAGTAAGCTGGGGTTGTTTTTATAAGTACCGAATTTCACTTTATTATTTGGAATTTTCAGTTAATCTTTAATATTCAGGGTCCATGGGGAAATTAGTAGCTGTGAAAAATGTAGGTTGGACTGTCTTATACATCTCTTGCCCTAGGTAAACTTGCCACGTATTTGGTCATACCTTTGGTCTTGCCCTTATGTGTTTGAGCAAAAACCAATACGCACTATTTGCTTGTTATTTAATACGAAAACAAATACATAACTGTCAATTTAGGTTAAAATTAATTTAATTTTGTTTTTGTAAATGCCAAATTTCACTTTATTATTTTGAATGTTCAGGTAATCTTTAAGCTTTGATTTCTTACCAGAAACATGAGAAACGCAAGGTAATTTCAATACTATAGTTTCTATAAAGATGATTTTAAAATCAATTGCGGACCGGGTGTTCCGCAACAATACTTATTCTAGGCAACACAATTTTCAATTCTCTTGACCATCAACACTTAGGTATAATTGGTGATAGATTTTGATGATCGAGAAATTAAAAATACTCATTTTGCTTAAAGTTTTTTAGGCATCCACCGAGCAAATTCCTATTTGGAAGATCGATTTCCCCCCATAAATCTCCAGGAGCACTCTGAAAATCAATAAGGATGTTAAGTTATACGTTTACTTGTACTTGAAGCGTGCAAAGCAACTTGTTCGATTGATTCATGAGCAATACATTTCAAGTATAAATACACAAGTATGACATTCCGAATGTCTCTAACAACTGCAAATCGTACACGGCATCGACAAGGGTTGGATTTCATCTCATTTTGCAGTGAGATATAAAGTGTATGATATCATCATGCCCTAGTTTTTATACGGTATACATTTTCAAAGTAATGTAACGCGTATTCCTTTGGATTTCCCTCTCTACAATACAATGTAACAAGATCTCATATTAGTATGATTAGTGGTATATATTCTCAGTGTCTTAATTTCGAAGTAATTCAGTTCGTTGCATTTTGACAACAGAAACGTTATTTAGGTCCAATCTGGGTCCAATATATATATTTATGCAGTCCTGTTGCAATCATTTGCACAGATTTGAAATCAAGCGTGTATGTTCGGATTTTGGATGCATTGCAAGAAAAGAATTTGGTAGAGGACACTGACTCAACACCATTCTTTCTGACACTGCATTGAAGGTACTTGGCAAAGTCCGCAAGACAAATCAGACATGGATTACAGATGACATCCTGGAACTCTGCGACAAACGATGCAGTTTGAAGAAGACAAAAATGCCAGTGATCACAATAAAAAGGAGTATAGAAGTGTGAATTCCTCCATCCGCAGGAAGATGAAGGAAACGAAAGCGAATTGGATCTCCGAGCAGTGTGATCAAATTGATAAAGGACTTCAGAGGGGCAACATTAGACTCGCTTTCCAGCTCATCAAGAAGATTACCAACAGAAACACAGGCTAAGTATGTTGAGAATAAAAAATTGGCCTTTTACTAACAGAGGATGACAAAATCATGGAAAGGTGGACCGAAAATTGTGAAGACCTGTATAACTACAAAATCAACCCAACATATGACATCCTGAACATAAGTTCTATTGTGTTCGGGATACAGGGGAGACTGATATTCTTCCAGAATAGGTTGAAAGTGCCATTGACCAGCTGAAGAAAAATAAATTTCCTGGTGTAGATAACATCTCAGCTGAATTGATTAAGCATAGTGGACCTGAGCTGGTAGCAGTTTTTACAATTCTCTGCCAAAGGAATTAGGAAAACGAAGCAGTGGTCAAGGTCATGGACGCAATCCCTGATCATCCCCTTCCAACGACGAACAATTAGTCTTATTAGCCATGCAAACAAGATCATGCTTAGGATCATTCTTAGAAGACTACATAAGAAGCTTGAAGAACTTCTTGCTGAGGAACAAGCTGGCTTTCGCTTTGGTCGTAGTACTGTCAAACAGATCTTCAACCTCCAAGTCCTGGATGAAAAGTGTCTTCAGCACCAAAATGATCGGGTATAACATCAAAGCCTTTGGCAAATACAAAGTGACTACAACTTCAACGGAGACCTTGTGATAATTGTGCAATCCTTGTATGCAAATTCGAGCAGTGCCGTCCTTCTCTAGAACCGAACAGGAAAATTCTTCCAAAACTCAGGGTGTAAGGCAAGGGTGTGCTGGGTGTCTATCTCCAGCCTTGTTTAACATATTCCTGCAGATATTTATGCAAGAGGATCTTAATGGCTATGCGCCTACTGTATCCACTGGATTTCTTTCGCACCCATACAAGAGTACTGACAGAACTAAGGTGTTGTAGAGCTTGAATATCACTTTGATGTTGATTTGTC
Source organism: Ophioderma brevispina (assembly GCA_023653785.1). NCBI lineage: Eukaryota > Metazoa > Echinodermata > Ophiuroidea > Amphilepidida > Ophiodermatidae > Ophioderma > Ophioderma brevispina. The sequence continues at coordinate 22,432 of JAMKCH010010581.1, forward strand.
TGCTGTTCCACAAGGCAGAGAGATTTGATAAGGCTGCTGTATAAAAATATACAATATAAAAGTATACTTAAAAACACGCAAGAGAATGTTGAATAGATTGGTAATAATAATCAATTCTTTTATAATTACATCAATATAAAATTAATTAAGACAAGAGAAAAACATATAGTAATGAATAAATTGGCCAGAATAATTACCTAACAAATTTATAGTACAAGATAAAAAAATATGGAGAGAACCAGCCCAAGAAAGGGTTAAAACATTATTAAAACATCCTAAACGAGTATAACAAATGCAAGAACAAGCTATAATTATAAGTACATTGCAGACAATGTAATATTATAGACTGGTTCCATTTTTCAAAAAGCAACAAGTCGAAGGCATTTTTGAGTAAAAGCAATTGAAAAAGTGTTTCTATATGGAAATTTTATGCTGATTCCAAATCTTCTGGTCCCCAAAGCTAATTTTTAGGGAAAGTGTGCCTAATTTGCATAAATTCAAAATGGCCGCCATTTTAATATTTTTTGTATATAACTCAAGATTTAAGGCTTGTAAAGACTTCATTCTTGTGTCTATACATATGTTTTCAGGGTCAGAGAACACAACTAGACCATCAGTTAAGGTATTATGCCATATATTGACAATTAATTTGCATGAATTTAAAACGGCGGCCATTTTGATTTTTTATGCAAATTAACTGTCAACATGACCTAATACTATAAGGTCATGCACCATGAGTTGGGAGCAAAGTGTGTCACATGCTTGAAACTATCAAATATTACATGTTTCCACACTTAAATGAGAGTAAGTCATCTTTTTTTTTGAGATAGCTCTAAAACTATATATTGTTGTAAAGCTAAAAATGTAAGGAAGACAAATATGCAACTTGTATGTGCATATACAGGGTGTCACAAGTGTCATATAAGGTGGAAAAGTGAAATTTTGATGTAAAAAGTACATTTTGTGGCAGTCTAATTTGTTACCTTCAATTAACATCATAGCTTAAACTGTTGTATGAGTCAAAATGAATGTCACATAAATAACAAACAAAATGAGATGGTATTATCTTAATACATGACAGTGTTACAAAGATATAAAACCAAAAAATGCAAAAGCCCCGAATATCAAAAATCCATAGACTTTAAGACATGCCTCATCCGTAGGCACCTCATCCATAGGCACCACCCTCTCTGACCCCGACTGACTTAAAATTATGACAACTCAAAAAGTAAAGATAGCTAAAGATAGCACAAAATTGAATCTGGTATCATTTCAAAGCTAGATAAATTCCCTTTAAAATGAAATATAATCAGCTGAATACCTAACTTGGTTCTTGTGATACAATAAAAAATGTTTAAAAATATTTGTGAAAAGGTATCGCCAACATCATTTTGTATACCCCAACTCATGGCGCATGACCATAACTAATGATCTAATTTAATTCCTTGACCCTGAAAACATTATGTATAGACACAAGAATGAAGTGCAAGCCTTAAATCTTGAGTTATGTACAAACATGTCAAAATGGCAGCCCATTTTGAATTTTTATACAAATTAACTGTTAAGTTGACCTAATGCTATAACTAATGATCTAATTGTATTCCTTAACTCTGAAAAACATTTGTATAGACACAAGAATGAAGTCATTACAAGCCTTAAATCTTGAGTTATGTACAAACAAACATTAAAATGGCGGCCATTTTAAATTTATGCTAATTAGACACATTTCCTCTCAAAATTCAGCTTGGGGACCAGAAAATTGGAAATAGCATAAAATTTTAATCTAAAAAAACACTAACCCAATTGTTTTACTCAAAAATGCCTTCGTCATGTTGAAGGAAAGCACTTTTTGAGAAATGGAACCAGTAGATTATCATATACAGCCTAAGAGAGAAATAGCGGTCTTGTTATGACATATGATTAAATTGGCTTTTACTGTATTTTGCGAAACGAAAAGGAAAAACTCCCATGGATTACACGCTTATGCCGTTAAGCACGGTATGCATGCATGGACGGAAAAAGCGTTAATCCATGGGAGTTTGGTTGTTTCGTTTCGCCAAAATACAGTAAGCCGATTAAATTAAACCATTGAAGATGGGAAATCTCGAAAGACGATTAATCACAAAAGATGTTAAAATTAATCGTAAAGTTCGATATGCCTTTATGAGCTACCGTATATTAAAAAAATAGGTCAATTACTTAGCCTAGTCATCTCAGATGTTTTATGCAATCGGATTAGCTGGGGATAATGCTAATATACTCCTGTTGCAAAAAAAAAAATAATTACCTTAGTAGCGGGTATGACGTCCGTTTTTCATAGTGTACTCTGCCATGCGAGATTCCATAATCAGGGACAATGTTTGGATGTTGACCACCCACCATGCTCCAGGAGAAGGTCTCCTTACTAACCTCAAAGGTCAGCTATTGGTTTTCTAATCTTTTGGGACTTTGAAATTTTCCCTCTAACCTTAAAAAAATCCCAAAAATATTATTAATTTAAAAAGAAGCAAATGTGGGATTTGAACCCAGGACCACTGTCTCACGGGTCAAAGTATACCTAACCATTAGATAAGCGGGATTGGTATGCCAGATTTGCAATGTTATAACATTTATGAATAAAATGATTGTGCACTCAAAATCAGCACTCAAAATACTGAATAGTCCTGGAACGCTTGTCCACACTATGCTCCAGGCGCACAACTTCCAGTGGTGGTCATCTCATGACTCTTCTGGCTGTCCGATTTTGGATCATTTTACTGTGTGTGTAGACTCTGTTCAGCTCTTCCAGGCTTGCTGTTTTGGAAACTTACATCGAGACTCACGTAACCCCCTTTTAACACAAATGGGATATTTTTATGTGGCATTCATGGTGTGTGCTCTAAGACCAACAAGTATTTGGGTATGAGATTTGATAACCGGGCCAGCAGGTGAAAGTGTTTAAATGAGTAACCATTGACTAATCGTGCGTTCTAGTCACAACTGATTAAAGGTGCAACAAGAGATTTCCATTATGACAGTTGCCCCTAAAAAATTTTAAATCAGAAAAAAATATCTGATTTTTGCACTGGTGTAAAAGCTTTCTATCTAAAATATCTCCCTCTGAAAGGAGTAAGCTGAGAACGGTTTCCTTTTCTTGGTACCACAGGTGAAATTTCTAATTTCGCGTATAGGAGCAAATACGAAATTCATCCTATGTTTTCTATTGAAATATAACATATCACAACTCAACCTTTTGTTTTCATTTTAAGTTATTTTCTGAGCCAATAAGAAAGGTAGGAATCTATTGCATGTTCTAATCTCTATGAAATCACTACCTATCACAGAAAATGGACAACTTGAAATCCATCGCGGTTGCAACCTTTAAGACACTATCCTTAAGGTGCAATGAGAGATTTCAAGTCCTCCATTTTTCTGTGAATGTGTGTTTTTCTTATGGATTAGACACTCAATAGATTCCTACCTTTTATTTGGTCCACAGAAATAACGTTAAATGAAACAAACGGGATTTGTTATGCTATATGTCAAAGAAAACATAGGCTTGAATTTCGTATTTGCTCCTATCATAATTATAAATATCACAATTTTTGTACCAAAGAAACAGTTTTTCACCGCTTAATCCTTTCATGATTGGGATATGTTTGTAGAAGGCTTTATACATCAGTGCGAAAAATCAGAATTTTCACATTTTTAGGGACACCTGTTATTTGAAAATCTCCTCTTTAAAAAATTGCAGACTATTTTCCTAATCAATGTGACTGACGACACCCATCACCTTCATACCCCCATATGACCATAAACCGTTTAGTCCAAGCTACAGACTCATTGATACCTAATATCAACCTTTTTTAATGAGATAGTAGACTGTTTTTCAACGGTTTCTAGACCAGTTTTTTTATGCTGATTCTGAATCCGATGGATGCCAGACGAGCAACCTTGACATTTTTTGTAAAAACGCAAAAAATCAAAATGGCCACCAAAACACAAACATCATGCTCTCTGTTCACTCGAAGTTGTGATTTTCATCCTGTCCGCGTTTAAACATTCATTGTGACCATTTAACATACGATTTCTCTCTAACCACGTAATCAAAATGAATTCAATATGGCCGCCAATACAATAAGTGTCTGATCGTGATCTATTTTTTTGACTGCAGGTTGTAATTTGGTAGCGATCCGGGTGTTTTGGCAGTCAAGATTAAATTCCAATCATAAGACATAATTTAAAAAATGTGATCATAACTTCCGTCATTATAGGATCCAAAAGATGGCTTCCCGATCTCTAAATGGCTCTAATTTGAATAGCTGTGGTCTAAACCTGGTCTTGCATGGGTTTGGGTGTATTATATGGTAAGTCATCAGATGAACTGTACACATCATTAGGTAATCAGAGGGACCGATACATGTAAGATGCCATCCAAGATAGTTATCCACTATGGCTGGAAATGGCACGACTAAGCGGCGAAAAATAAAACCGATCACTAATAGGCTAGCGAGATATTTTCTTGTTTTTGGTAGATTTTAAGCGTCCATTGGCATCCATGGTTGGGATATTTGATGAATACGACTCAATGACACTTAAGATAGCCTTCTGGGGTTTTTGGAAGTGATATCCAACTACACCACAAATATATATCTTTTAAGCCTACAGCGGAATGAATTACTGACCTTTATTGAGTGGCATTTGCAGCCATATTGACCGCCCTATCTAGGAATTCCATCTGCAGATATCAATCAACTTTGATATGTTATGAATATTTAATTGTCTCTGCAGCAGTTATAGTGATTACACAAACATGGCAGCCCTTGCCTTTACGTAGTATAATTTGTGCCATTTTGGAGCCATCTTGAATGGTTTATTGATTTGATTATAGAAAATGTTCAAAGCTATTCCTAATTGTTTCAATTAATCTAATTGTTGCCAAAGCACTTGGTATATATATCTGTTTACTATTCTACGGCCAAAAGTAGACAAATATCAGAGCTTTGTTGTATTGGCGGCCATTAGAATCCTTAATTAGGTTGTTAATGAGCCACATTTTAATTGGTCACATGGGTGTTTTGACTTGACAGGCAAAAAAATTACAACTTTTGAGTATTAACATTGAGTTTTATGTGTTTTAGTGGCCATTTTGATGTTTTGGCGTTTCCTCCTCCTTTCCTCGAAAATGCTCAAGTTTTGTCTGGCAAAATCCATCGGATTCGATATTCAGCCGGAACACTGGATCTAGAAAACATTGAAAAACATTATATATAGTATACAAGGTCAACATGGTCTGTAGCCTGGACTATTATTGCTGACATGAATTTAATATTTTAATACAATAGTACAAACTAACTGGCGCTCTTATTCTCAATTAGCATATGATTGTTTTGGACTTTGATATGTTATTGGCATCTTTCCTCGCAATTTTAGTTTCGTAAACTATTTTTTTTTCGAAAATGCAATCAGTGCAATGGTGATAACTCCTAACAGATCAGATGACGGATGCCAGTTTTATTCCGTGTCACGTTCTTAACTAAGCTAATTTGATCATGTTGTAGAATCGCTTAACCATATTTGTATTTATACTAACATCGTCCACATACTA
>JAMKCH010010582.1:0-145984 GCA_023653785.1 Ophioderma brevispina
ATCATTTGTGCGACAAAAAATAGTTGTTGATCGACGGCCGAGATGCAACGAGAAATCGTCAATGTGTCTGGGCCGGTTTAGGGTTAGGTTAAGCCTATAAACTAGCGATCACAGTTGCGAACTGGTGCACTTTTTATTTTTATCACAGTGCCTAATTATAATAAAGTGAGTTAGTGTTGCATTACTCCATATTTCTGCTCAGAACGTGTATACTTTAGTCTTGGCCTAGCCCTGAGAATTTTACAAATTCTTGACCAGGCATGTCACACTTGTGGAGTTACTTGTGTGTGAATGTCTATGACGCTACCGTTTAGGCCTACCCATGAAGGGTGCATATTTTTTGGGGGGGAGTCAGCCTTACTTGGTATGGCCAAGTTTAAAAACTTGGCCAAGAATTGTTAACCCAGACTATAGAAGAATAATAAGCTAGTGTATGCGAAGAGTAAAACTAGGTAGAGTCTAGGGCTAGGTCTAGTCTGGACTAGACATCATACCCGCTCTCTAATCTATTCACGTGATCAAGGCCCATATCAATATTAGCTGAAACTTGGGTTTCATTCAAACAAAAACACTAATGGTAGTAGACAAAACTACTCACCTGTCCAGCTTCATTTCTAGCTAGGCATGTTACTGTAAAATGTTACTAGGTGCTAGCCTCCCAAAAAAATCTAGGCAAGGCCAATAAATAATCCAGTGCTGACCTCATCAGGCTGATGTATCACCATGCATGAACCCTAATGAAATTGTGATGTAAACAATCACACCGTCCATGTTCTGAACTGCATGGCGGAATTGAACATTTTGATGTCCAGGATAAATCTCCTGGTTATTTATATATGAAAAGATTTCCTAGTAGGACTAGGTTGAAGTCGAAGATAAGTCACAAGAAACGCTGTGTTCCAGCATGTCCAGTAAACATACATGTTACATGTGTAGTCATGGTAGTAACTCACTAGAAAAGAACTTCAACCGTGATGAACGTTTTTTATTTGGGGGTACTCCGCATCATAGAGCGGTCCATAATGAAAACATTCTGATTAACGAATGCGTCTGATTTGCATTGCGAACTAGTCACTCCCCGTCAGTCCCCAGAGTAAATTATCATAAGATCAATCCAGTTTGAATTTGAATCAGCTACAAACATCTTGAAAAGTATTTTCTTCACTACTGGAGTAGCCCATTTATAATTGGCAACATTTGCAAGCATGGGGAAGGGGCGTATGAATGCGCCTTACAATCCTGCACGTGCTGCTGAAAAAGTGATGATTGCACGGTGACGTCATGACGTACTGTGATAGTAAGCATGACAAGGTTGCCAAATTAACAAGCGACATCACACACACTGGGTGTTTGCGCGGGGCCTGTCCACTCATCATGATCCGACTTTGCCATGATTGGGTTGTCAATGATATGACTACAATGTTGTTGCACTGTGAAGTTTATTTTTCAACATTTCCTGCCTACGCTGCAATATATTGTCAATATTGTTTACCACTGTGTCATTAATCCTTGACTAAAATTACAATAAGATTAATTTTGAAATGAAAAAGCAAAAAATCGTATTTTGAGTATAGCAGGAATGAAAATTATTTTTTTATATTTGATGGAGAACAAACAATTTTATAATTTACGATTGAGCTTTATTCAGTTTTTTAATTTATAATTACGACATAATCTTAGGTTGTACATCTATACCATCCATTTTAGTAAGTTCACTTATTGGTCATTCCATGCCAAAACACAAGTGTGGAACCCACCCTCGCAGATTTTGGTGGGGAAATTACGTCAAAGTACATTTTGTTGTTTGTGGTGCCTACCTCGAGGTTTAAAAGGAAAAATTCAAATTCCATTCCGTTTTGAAGTTAACGGCTTTCAAAGTTGTACGACTCGCTAAAGTGAGCTTTTTCAGAAGACCAGTTTTAATGTAGCATCTTTGGTGGCCTTTTTCTCAGTATTAAACATGTGAGATCTCCATTTTTCTTGTGACTACTAAAAATAAGCCCCTCTATAATTTTGCCCAGCTGCCAAAATGGACCTAACAATTGGACCACACACAGCGGGTATGGTAACTTGATGCGTACACCTGGTATGAAGTTTCTAGCATTGACAAAATTAGCTACCACTAAACAATCTTGTGATATTGAGTTTTGTGTTGTATTTTGATTGTCTTCAGTGAAAAACAGAATGACAAGCAAGTTGGCCCATTTTGGTTAAACGTTGCAGAATTCAGGAACAATTTCCCAGAAAAAGTGCAAAAGTTGACTTACTAGGAGATTTTGAACTGGGGCACCTAACATGTCATGTAGGAATTGTTGGGACATGTTTTGGATGATTACTGATTCATCTAAAGTGGGCTGTAGTGTGAGAAAAAATCCCAAAATAAAATTTTGAAAATTTATAGTGAAAGGTTTCTGAATTCAGCAACTTTTAAACCAAACTGAGCATAATTTTGGCTGAATGTTAATCCACAGTTTCACTGACTCCATCAAAAAATACAAAACAAAACTTCTATTCACAATGATTGGTATGGGTATTGCTAATATTTTTTCAAATGACTAGAACTTCATTATCAGGTGTACGGTCAACAATAAGCACCCTCAATGGGTTTCCCATTTTTGTCCATTTCGCACCATGGTAACTATTTGAGGGCCTATTTCTACTAGGGGATACAAAGAAATTCTACTTGCTTGTTATTAGATGGCAATCCAAGTGGAAAACTAACTGAATAGTAATTGAATATAATAATTTTTTTTTAATACCGTACTGAATCCAAATTTTGAGTCCGAGTCGTAAAAACTTTGAGAGCCCATAAACTTCAAAAGGAAAATGGATTGGTTGACTTTTTCCTTTTGACCTCCTATGTAGCCCCATAAAATGCACCCCTTTGACTGCAATTTAACTAGAGACAAAATTGTGCTCGAAGAGCACGAACCTAGCCGGGGGGATAAAATGATCACTTGCTTGACTAGGCGTAACATCTGTTTAAAGGTTCAGTTAGGACCACTTTGCTGAAATGCCCACGTGTGACACTGATAAAAATTTGGGACACCCCTATATCACGAACATAGGACAATGAACTAAACGACTCCAGGATACTTGCCTAGTTGCAGTTTGACCTTTGACCCTTAACGATGGCTTACAGAGTGGTGTCACTGTGGACGGACTCTTTTTCCTTTTCATTGAGATTGCATACAGAGGCCATAAGCTAGATGAGGGTCAATTAAGCTTTGTTTTATATTTGACCTAGATGACCCCATTTTGACCTTTGACCCCATAATTGTACACCTAAGTAAATAGAGCTTTTTCCAGTGGTTTTTGTGAACAAATTTGACAATTAATATCGAACTTTGGTTGATGAGTTTTAGCGTTTTTGCATTATAATTAGCTCATTGCATATCTTACAGATGACATTGAGCCAATTTATGTCATATGATTCGTCTCGGCACTATCCGCAACTTTTGTACAGACATCACATATCCAAGTCTTGTCGTTTTTGAGATATAGCATGTTTGCATATTATTAGATAGGCCGCCATTTTTGAAGTTTATGAACGCCGATCGTTTATCTGTGTTCATCCTATATAAGGTTGTCTAAGGATTCTGTGAACAAATTTGGAGCTATAGCTTGTTGTTGTAGGACAAGTAGTCTTTGAAAGTTTTTTTTTTACAAAATGGCGGCTACTTCCGGTTCGTGAACCTTTTAACCCCACTGAGTACAACCACATATGCGCTTGGTTCATCGGTCTTCTGAGCGAATCTGGTCAAAATCACATAAAAGCGTTTGGCACTATTAGCATTTTTAACAAAGTGAGAAACACAGAAAGAAAGAAAGAACTAGAGGCAAATTGTGCTTCGACGAGCACGAACCTAGCCGTGGGGATAAAGTGGTCAACTCTCTTGCTGACTAGGCGAAACAATCGGTTAATGTCATTGTTAAGGGACAACTTTGGCTAAGTGAGCCTGCTGATCACTGATCAAAAGTTTGTGCAACACTTATGTGCACTGACCATAGTTGGTATAATTGTATTTTTGCATAGGGCAATTTTGATATTTGGCAATATTTGACCTTTGTGACCCCTGAAACGATGGGGTCAAAGAGCGGGGTCACTGTGGACTCTTTTCATAATTCATTGATGCCTTCACAATGGCATAATTAGATTAGTTCCATTAAGCTTCTTTTAGATTTGACCCTCAGATACCCCATTTGGACCTTTTGACCCCATGTTGGTGTGAGCACTGTCAATAAGCTTTAATCCAGTGGTTATTGTGACCAAATATGACATTTAATACCTAATTGGTTGATGAATTAATAGTGTTTCTGCATTTCAACTTAGCTCATTTGGCATATACTTCACAGAGGGACCTTGGGCCAATAATTCTGTCATATGATTCGTCTCAACATTATTCGCAACTTTTGCCAGACTTCACCTATCCAAGTCTTATCGTTTTTGAGATATAGCCTTTTTGCATATTAAATTAGATATTGTCGCCATTTTGAATGTTAATGAACTCCGATCGTTTATCTGTTGTACATCTATATGAAGGATGTCTAGGATTCTTGTGAAACAAATGGGAAAATATATAGTGTGTCTGTAGGACAAGTAGGCTTTTAAAGATTTACAAAAATGGCGGCTACTTCCGGTTGGACTTGACCCCATTCTGAGTTAAACAATATGCAGTTGGGTCAAGCGGTCATTCGGAGCGGAAATCTGGTTCAAAATCGGCATAAGCGTTTGGCACTAGCAGCATTTTGAACAAAGTGAGAAACAAACAAAGAAACAAAGAAATCACACAAATACAGGACCTAGCCGTGCTACGCACACGGCTAGGTAACAAACAAAGAAATCACACAAATACAGGACCTAGCCGTGCTACGCACACGGCTAGGTAAACAAAAGCAATCTGAGAGGGTGGGGTTCCACACCTTGGTGGTTTTGACATGGAATGACCCTATTTCACCATCTCCTATATTACTTTCTGTTTTGTCAAGATCAAGCCCCCCCCCCTGCAATTCCCTCTTGATTTTGTTTCTAAACTCTTTTACCAACCTCACTGTTGGGCAAAGAAGCTTACACATGCGCCAATATATTGTCTGTTTGCGGATTTTTAACCCCTACTGCCCATGGACATTGTAAACATGATGCAAAGTCCTTTTTTTGCACGTACACGTCTAGATTTATTTTGAGCTTCCTACAATATCGAAGTTGTTAATATTCCAAGTATAATTTTTAAAATATCAGCACAACATTATCATAGGTTTAAGGGTTAAAAACAAGTTACATAAAATGATTGCGCGAAAACAAAATCTAACACAGATGGAGAATTAAAATAATTATTTGTTTGATATCGGACACAATAAAATACAGATTACAAATTCTAAAGATGCGAATCCCTGTTTGGTATCCTGTCATTAATAACTCCGTAGGAGTTAATGGTAAGAACGAAAAGGGGATCAAATGAGGGTCGGAATTTTTTAAACCGGTCAGACTATAGATTTTCAATTTAGCTTTCAATACGTACGCGCTAGTCTATAAGAGCTTCGCTTCGCGCTCGCTATAATTAACATTTATGGGTTATGGCCATGGGAAGGGTTTTGCACATTTTCATGAAATGAACAATGCCATCTCAATTTCTTTCTGAATATCGTGATCAAGGCACAAACCAAGTCTTTAGAAAGCTCCAATGGACAGCGATGTATTTTTATACCATTCGGTACACTTGTTCACATGGCTTGCTGGTTAAACACTATGCCCGATTTACTTCAAACTTTTTGTCATTTGTATAAACACTGCTCTCCAGTGCTTTTGTTCTCCTTCTAACTCATCATTTTCCAAACTTCATATAAAGTAGAGTGACCGCGAAACCAGGCGACACTGGCGGTTCGAGAAGCCGCCTTGTCTGAATATCAGTGATCAAGGCCACAAAAACAAGTTCTTTGAAATTTGGATTAGGCTAATTAGTGAGGTGCGCGATAATTAATGACGTCACTGACCTCCAGCTAGCATTCGGTGAACCAGAAGTTGGCTTGATGCTCATCATGCCTAGAGAGGGTTTGTTTGTCGCCTGCACGAATGTTCATGGAGGCACATACAGTCCAAATTCTGTGTTTCGGTTATGGCCGTCCGTATGACTCGGTTCACCTTATTTTAAAAATGCTATGCAGGCTAAAAACGCTATCCCGATTTTACTTAAATGATAGGATGATAGAGTGAGTTGCCGCATGCCGCAATAGTATGGTAACGTTTAGCTGCATATTTGCATTTAAGGAATTTTAAATTAGCATATTTGCATATTTTTCGGACATTTCGGTTAACCTTTTTTGAAATTGCTTCTGCTGGCTAAACCAATTGGTAGAGTGACTAGAGTGAGGTGCCAAATATGTGTAGCTTAGTGCATTATGTGCATATTCATGAATATTCAATGGGCTATTTGGCCGGTAACAAATGATGACATTTCCCTGCAAGGATCGTTTGCAAGTTATCTGGAGTTCCGTGAAGGCGTAAATGATGTAACTTGGGGAAGGGAGCGGGCTGAAAAGTTCTCCACCTGATTAGATGTTGGGGTATTTCGGCCAATTTACACTATGCAAATGAGCTACTTAATATGCAAAAATCAGCATATCGCTAGTTTGAAAATTGGTACATTTGGATATGCAAAATTCCTTCACCGCACGAAAACCCATTATAAACCCATTATGGTGCGCATCTTTGCCATTTGAAAGTTCCTTGATACAGCGACATAGGAAAATGAGCTAATAATATTGCATATTGTGATCACTAAAATGGTCATCGGATATGCAAAATCCGTGCTACCATGAAAAACTTACTATACCATACATCGTGTGTGTGCTATATATGGAGTGGGAAAGGTGGGGTGTTGGGGGAGGGGCAGGTGGTGGTTGGGGAGGGGGTAGGGGGGGGGGGTGTTGGGGAGGGGGCAGGGTGGGTGTGGGAAGGGGGCAGGGGTGTTTGGCGAGGTGGGGGTGCGTCGGGGAGGGGGGAAATGCAATTTAAGTCATAGCTATTTGTCATTTTATTGGATGATCAAAGGTGTGTCAATGCTGATAATTCACTGAGTGCTGATGTGTGGCCTGCGGATATATTTAAATTGTGTGATCTTGTTCTCTTTATTTCGAACCACCTGTGGTCCCCGGTTCGGACCCCTCTGTCGGGCCTGCGATTTCATGTGCGTTTGGTTTCCAGTCCATACTCATGATTACCTTGGCCTTACAGGTTTTCTCAGGTACTTTGGTTTCTTCCTGCTCTAAAACTGGTTTTTCCCTTATGTGTATAACTGTGATAATAAAGTGAAATGAAAAAAGTATCTTCGGACACTAAAGGAACAATAATGTTAATGTTCGTTAAATACTAATTACCTCCTCCTCTGATCTTCAGAGGCGTCTTCGACATCTACGGAGTCTGTCTGCTCGCAATATTGTATAGAAAGCAGCAAAACAGTAAGGAGCATGATGGAAAACCAATTCACATTACATCTTACCCCTACATCTGACGGTAAGCATTCAACCAATCAATCAAGAATTTACACAGCTCTTGAAAGTATAATTTATTTTGACACAAAGATAACCAAAAAAATTCGCCGGACACAGTTTGACACGATTTGGTTATGGAGTCCACTAACTAAATCATGTGTAAATGTACGAAATTTCATCTTGGGTCAAATATGATTTTCCTTAAAAATCTAGTTTCCAACATCTTTTTATGGGGAATGGGCACATCGAGGGTGCTATAACAACAAATCATGACCTTTTTAGTCCTATATGGCAAGATTCCCGCAAGGATTTGTCTGATTTTGTAGAGATAATAGCTCCTGCATGTCACTAGTATATCAGTGTCAATATTGGGTTGCTCTGCTTAAAATTGTTGTAAAAATAGAGACAATTTGAAACAGCTGTGTTGCTCAGAAGGGCATGGAGTTGTGTGAATTTGGTAGACCCAAATTTTTCACAGTCATCCTTTTCAGTAAATTTTAAACAGAAACCAAAGTTGTTTCAAAAATTGTATTGGTTTGTGCTGATAACGAGTGAGCATTTGTAATTTCTGTCCATAAAAAATTAATTACAGCAGGGCCTGCTTGCAATGTAGCAATCGCCATTACTCCCTCCCTCCACTTTGGCCGATCGTGCATCCTCCATCCTCAATCCAACCCTCCTACTCTATTCCTCTACGTGCTGCTTCTATATCTTCTCAGTTGTCACCTCCTCCTCGAAACGGCCCACCCCCAACTCAAGGGCCATTCTTAAAACATGCTCACCATCCTTCCTTCAGCAGGACCATACCAATGTACACCATTAGCCTTCGCCAACCGGTCCACACCATCCATACCCACACATTGCTGCAGTAAGTTCTGGTTTCTTCATCCATCAAGTCAGGGTATAGAATTTGATAACAGTGAGCACTTGGAAGTAAGTTTGATAGCTTTCACTGTTGTTCCGAAAGAATGGCCAAAATCCACAGCCAAAATACATGGAGGCGCTGGTCAAACACCCAAGGAAAGGAGTGGGCGTCCAGCCACTAGTTTCAGCTTGCCTACAACACCCCAAAACTTGGTATCATACATCTGCCTTGCACGAAAGAGGAGTCCTACGTTGGGCTTCTGTAAACAACCTGTTGGTCATTCAATAACTACAAAACCACAAATCATAATGTGGCTAGATCAATATCATTCCCAAATGATGGAATAAATGTAATGGAAAATGATCCATTTAAATATTATGGGAACTGTGTAATAGTCTACATGGAAGCATGCTTTGGGAATCACTAGGTTTTGGAAATCACGTTTTCTGATGATGAATACATGAACCCCACAAATAGGTGCTGAAGTCAAAAAATTCACCAATACGTCCATAGTAATGCATGTGCACTGTCAATTTCAGATTCACATAATGTCAAAACATATCTGCTGCTTCCAGAATTCTATACAAGTGAGAAAATCCAGGATTCTCTGGTAGTAAATTGTATTCAGTATTTTTACAAATTACATTTACTCAGTCCATGTTACTTGGGAAGATTTATTTAAAGGCAATAACAGCCACATTTTTTGGCTGTCCCCAAAAAGTTGCTGTCCCCTGCTTCTCACGCCTTACAAAGAAAGAACAAGTAACATTTGCCCAGGCCAGGCCAACTGTGTGAGGTGTAGTATTTGACCAGGGTCAAATTTTGTGGGTCCTGTCTAAGGTATTGCAGGATGATTGGTATTCTGCCACCACATTCTCAAACATGTAAGTTCATTCTGTGAGTCTGCCAAATCATAGGGGGTTAGTGGCACAATTCCAAATTCTTTCCTGGTATTGGCAGTGCAAAACAAATGTCTTGTGAGGTTGTGTGGGGTGGGTTAGTTAGTAGTCAGTCAGTCAGTGTAGTCTTCTTTTCCATGCTACCAGGGTAACCAACTACCCTCCTATCCAGATTCTAAGAATTGATGGGGGCGACGGTTTAGCCACCGTACAATCGGCCCTGGGACAGGGTAGTATGGTTACCAGGATACAGTAGCAGACACTTTTCGACTGAGGATTGTAATGCAAGGTGTAGTTCTGTACTTGGCCAGAAACATACTAGAGAGAGTTAGGGATAGCTATAAAATTGCTTTGTGACATCATCACAAGGCAATGGTTCACCTTTTATATATAGCACAATATTCTGCCCATTAATATTGGGGAAAAGTGGAATATTTCAGACACAGATGTACAGAGTGTCCAAAAAAACTAACCTAAAAACTAAAAGTCCCCCAAATTCATGGTCTTTGATAACATTTATGCAAATTATTTATACAGATTTACAAGGATTATATTATTAGCTTTTCAAAACAGCAAACCCATTGAATTCTGGTTCCAAATGCCGAGTTGTTCTAAATTGAATGAACTTTTTATGATCTTTCGTATTTTATTTTTTGTTGTACAACAGAATCCAACTTGGGGAGTTTTAGGGGGGGGGGGGGTTTGCAGAATTCAGGGGTGGAATTTTGCTTTTCCAGGTCATGTATCCTTGAAATATATTATTAATTTCTTTCAGAGCTACGCCACCAAATCGCAACATAACTGTAGATGCTCACATACTATACTTAGCCCATGGTTTGGTGATATTAAAATCTTGTTATCTTATTTTTGTGTTGCCTGCCTTAAAGGCAGGAAGACACATAGGGATCACTCTGTCCACTGTTGTTGTTGTCGTCTGTTGTTGTCTGTTGTGAAAAAGGGTTAACATTTGCCTCTAATATCTGCATATACTTTGATGGATTTAAACTAAACTTGGTTTATGGATATTACATGGAAATCCTCATGTGTTTATGAGGTCAAATATCACATATCCAGGTCAAAGGTCATATGAGACTATCATTCACAAACCTTGACAGCAGGCAACACTAGCGGTCAGAGGACCGCGATATATTTTAAATACCCCTTTAAGTACCTAAAACAAAACAAACCATTTTGACATTTTTACATAGCAAAAGAATACTTCTTTTTGTGGGCCGCCAGCTATAAGGACCACTTAGTAATCCGTTGTACGTGTTGTATGTGTGTGTGTATCACTAAATTGTTAATTTTTTTTTAATTGACCTCAATTAAAAAGTTGAAGTTTTAATTGGAACCAAACTTGTGTCATAGGTGCACCATGGGATCCCTCATATGTTGATGAGGTCAAAGGTCATGTACCAAGGTCAAAGGTCATGTGATGTCAAGTTGTAAGATAGGCAGGGCAGCCCACAGTTATTCTTTTAATATAGTGAGGTCAAGTTGAAGAATAGGCTAAAAACGTAAAATTGACCTACATTGAAAAGTTGAAGTTCAAACTTGAGTCATAGGTGCAATATGGGATCCCTCATTTGTTGATGAGGTCAAAGGTCATGTGCCAAGGTCAAAGGTAAAGTTGTAAGATAGGCAGGGCGACCCCAAAGCTTATATTCTTTGAATATAGTGAGAGTGAGAACCGTGAAATTCTATTTTTTTTTTATCATAGTTTGAAATAATATCAAAACTTGATGTGTAGTTTTATATTGCTCTATTTGCAAAGTTAGCTTTGAATATCTGTATTGGAAGAAAATTTTCAAATTTACAAAGGAAGTGAATGGAAGAACATGTTGGAGAAAAATTACCTTTAGTTTCAAAATGTAAGTTTTCATACCCTGGATGATATACAAAAAAGAAGTTTTTCATGAAAAAAGGAAACTTATGAAATCTTTCCTATCAGTTTTGCACATGCCCATCTAGTATTCAGAAAACTGCTCCAGTAGTCTTCAAATAATGATCTATTGCAAATATAGTTAATCTTTACTAAGTGTGTAAAGCTCTATCTTGTTTGTTGTATATTTGTGTGTTAACAGCTGTATACTTCCTTAACTAGAGGGTAAACAGGTTTTATAGTAAGGGTGTGGGGAGGAAGAAAAGGCGACCACACAGGCTTATATAGAATGGAATGGAAAGTTAGTCTGAAAGGTCTCTGTTACCTTGGAGAACGGGTAAGTGAGCAGCTCAACAGTTGAAAGACAAAATGATGGTAATAGCAAGTGTGTACTTTGTAGCACAGCTAAGCATTAACTTTATTACCCAAATCTAAATTTTGATGGGTAAAAGGGTGGAGGGGGGGGGGGGTGTTGTGGATCGGGTCACCGACCTTTAAAGGAGAACCTTACTAAGAATAAGTTACACAATATACGCTATAAAAATAATTATTGAACACATATCGAGCAGTTTCATGGAAAAACTGAATTATACTAAACATAAAAATAAACTAAAACATTTTGCCTCACCATGCGTTATTTGAAATTCGCGCTAGTGTATAAGGGATATGTATGTGTTATGCGATACGGACGGCACACTAGCGTCATACACCTTCACACATGAAGATTTCATAATGTGTATTTTCTACAAGGCATGTATGACGCAAACGTGCCGGCCGTATCGCATAACACGTTATACACTAGCGCGAATTTTAAATAGCACGTGGTCAGACTAAATGCTTTAATTCATAGTTATGGTAAATATAATTCCGTTTTTTGATTACACCACTCGATAAGTGGTCAGTAATTACTTTATAGAGTATATTGTATAATATTATTACATAGTGTATTAGGGTTGTAAGTAAGCATCACTATTTTGACCTTGTGTGCTAGTGTCTTCAGTCTCTGTATTTTGTGCCAACTGGTCACCATTAAAAAGTCACTGTCACTTTGCTAAATCAGAAAATAAAAAAAATCATCAAAAATAAGATTTTTGCATCTCGTTTACAAGTATAGGTGTCCTAACATACCCTACAAATGATATGACCAAAAGCTGCCTAATAACAACAACAATTGGATATTTTCATACGGGCACTACAACACAATTGAATGGAGATTAATATTTTTGAATACTGATGTTTTCTTCCTTTTCTATCAGTTTTTCACTTGGAAAAATAACTTTTGATAATTCTACAGACTTATACACTTTTAAGGTATTCCTGTAAATTTAAAATATTTTGACTCTTTCAGGCGGATCACTGATAGTGCCTTTAAGTACCAGCTTATGAAGTCTGTTATTAGGCAAAGTTGGTAATTATCTAGTGGATAGGGAATCTGCATAGTGATAAGGTGGTTATGGGTTTGATTACTGCACCAGAGCAATTCAAACAATTGTTCCTTTTGGGGTTAACTTTTGTAATCAATTTTTTTTCTGATCACTGGTTCTCTTTAACACTTTCCCCTCCTCTCTTTGAATCTTCCGAAATTTAAACTCCTATAGCTGAGTATTGTTTTGAAATTTTAACTCCTACAGATCCACAAGGATGGACTTCGGTATCAACGTAATACCATTATTTTTGGCATGTTTGAAGGTTTTTATAGCTCCTCGGATAATATATCAGTAAGTATTACAAAGTTAAAAGCAGCATTGAGATTTGTACTCAACTGCCCCAAAATTAGAGTTGCCCAAAAGCTCAAAAAGGAAAAAGAATGAATTTATATTTAATCTAAACCCCTATTTTTACCTTGGGCCTTAAATACCCAGCAGGCACCATAGGAAATTTTTTTTACTAAATGCTCAACAGGCTTTCATAGGTAACTTGGCTTTCATAACTATTCCTGGAAAAAACTGTAAGGTCCCACAGGCAGGCATCGGCACTTGGGTGTGAGGGGTAATTGGTTTCTGAGGGGTAATTGTAAGCATTGTGGTCCGTTTTTTTGGAAAAGCACAGGAACCTCATGCCATTAGACCATTAAGTGGTGACGCAAGCCTGCTGAGGCCAATTGTTGTGTCCTGGGCGAGACACTTATGCTTACCCATTACAATCAGGTATAAGGGAGCTGTTAGGGGTAGTCATACTGTGACCAATCTGCAATGGTAACTCAATATATTTTGTTAGAGTGCATGGATACTTGAACAATAGAGTAACTGTAAGTGCTTTTCTCTTGCAGACACTGTTAAACAGTCGATGATGTTTCAAGGACTCAATAGAAGTAAGCAGAATTCCGCTATCTTGTGCTATAGTATCTACTCATTAGGAAGGTGAGTAATCCTGCTTGTCTCATGGATATCACATGATCATCATGTGAATGCCAAGGGTTGTAGTTAAATTTATTAGTTATTATTGCCTGGCCAAAATGGAAAGAGTTCCATATGTACCCCCCCTATTAAAATTCTGCAAGGAAACAAACAAAAATTATTTTATTTTATGGCCTACACTAACAAAACCCCTAACCCTAAGGCCAAAACAAAAAATAATTTTGTTACAGCAACTTTCAGGGGGGTCCATATGGAACTCTTGCCGCCAAAATTTGGTTACAGATCTTTTTGCCTGTTGCATTTGCATTCATGAAATTTTTATTTAGATCAAACTAAAGGTATCTCAATGAATTGGTTCCTTTACATTTGTGATAACTGGACCAAACTTGCATCATTTTACTTCTTCCAGGAACAGTTTTAAATATCTTGTAAATTGTGCTTTTTAACCTTGGAGAAGTATGCTGGTGTTTTTAGAGATGAAAATGTTGGCTTTGACCCACTCTGGGACTAAAATTTAGTGATTTTCCCTCCCTCAAATTTAGGTTACATACAACCAACGTCAAATAATGTCCAAACAAAAGCCCTCTGAAGCCAAGGTGCGTGTTGCCATTATGGGAAACTCAATAGCTAAGCAAGACAAAATTGGTAAGTCTTCAAAGGAAATATGTCAGGATTCTGAATATTTGGAAAATTTGGTATGGATGGAAGCTTAAGTAACGTAGATTACATATAAATATCAAAAATAAGTTGAAATTGGCCATATTTGTTGAGTATTTTGCCCTTTAATTTTCCCCCCGCCCAATAGCTTACTCAAAACGATTCCGACAAATCCACATCGCAGGCAAATGGTTGACGTCAAAGTGATGACCGCCAAATTTACGTCGTTGGGACCATCATATCGCATTGTTGCCACTTATACTAAGTACACAACAACGAAATGAAACAAAATATGGCATTCTGTAACTTATTTTTCTAATTTTATTATTACTTTCAATTAATCCATCAATATTACAGTGTCAGCAATAACAATTCGCGTCAACACGATGTTTTGGTCATCACTTTGACGTCACGAGGAGAGCAAAATTTGGCGCTTTTGAATCACTGAAGCCGTGCGAAAAATCCGCCCGTTTCTTTTCTTTCTTCGTATGTCCAAAAGAGCAAAATTAAAAATGCCTCTAATTTTGTTAATTTTACACATCAAATGGTATTATTTTTTCTTCGGGAATTTGTGATGTATGTACATATATTTTATGAATGCAAGTCAAACTGAGCTTGATAAAATTCTTGACATATTTCCTTTAACTCAGTCTACAAATCAAGTATGAAACAAACTTATCCACTGTTAAATGAGATGCAAGGAATGAATCTGGTCCTTCTTGACACGGGTCAACATGCCTGCAATTCGGTGTTTTTTTTCCTCATTTTTGATCAAATTCTCTACTATCTAAAAAATTAGAATTGTGTGCTTTTTGTGTGGCTATGCCTTTTTGCATTTTAGACGTATCACTCTGAAACTTGGCATGGTGATGGAGGGCAATCTGTGTGAGGTTCTGTTTCCTTTGTCTTAGACTTTGTTTGATCTCAAGTTGAGGGTGACGTCATGAAACGCGACTCTGCATCGCTCTAGCATTTTCTATTGTTCTAGGGGGGGGGCATTTCGAGCACTGACAATTACTCTCAAACTTGAGATCAAACAAGTAGAGTTCCTCTTGGGTCAAAGGTTGCTAACAGGTTTATTCACCACAGCCACAAAGTTCTAGTAGACTAAAAGTTCACATGGCCTTATCTAATCAGCTGTGCAAAAAAAAATGTGAGTCGCAAATTGGTTATGTACAATTGGGTGGAAAAAGTGCAAATTTTTGAAGAACTTTTTTGGGAAGGATGTGCAAAAGTATGTCTGAAAACCATTGCTTCTTCTATGTCTTGCCCTGGTCATCCCGCCCCCCCCCCCCTTTTTTTTAATCACCCACCCCCCGAACTCGAAAAAGTGCCATTTTTAAAGGTGCAAGAAGTGATTTCACATACAGGGTGAGTCAAAAAGATTTACACTCGCTGGGTTTAAATATTTCTCTACAGCATGAAAAAAAAATACCGAATATATTGAATATGAATATAAAACAATATTGTTTTCACCTGCTAAGACATTTTGTAATTCGCGATTTTTGAACTTTGCCTTGAGAAGTATGCTAACTTAAAGGTCCCCAGAATGACTTGGTTTGTTTCAAGTCTACAAGGAGGGGCGAGAAAGCATTCAATATTTGGGTAGGTGATGACCTCATTAGGACTATTGATTTTCAGAGAGTATAGAAAATTTCAGGTGACTGGTTGAATCTATTCATGGCACTGAATGACATCATAGTATTCCACTACTGATTCACTGTATTTATTTCTTTTTTTGTGGCCCTGTTTTATTGGAATGGAAGGCCCCCGAAATATTTGGACTAGGTTTTTTATCTCATTTCCTGGACCTTAAAAGCATAGGTACCCATTTTCACTTCTGTCCACGGAATCCTGTTTGTGGAATATGGCCAAAGAGACTTTGGTCCGACACAGTACAAAAGTGACATTTTTTGCTTGCTTTTGATACCTTTTGTGTAAGCCTTTTCAATGTCAAGATAAACTGTCAGAACTATTTCATATTCCTGAAATTCAAAATTATGGAATCTTACAACCAAACTTTGAAGCTTGTTTTCAATGAATTTTGAAACTTGTTCACATATTTTTTCAAGAAACTTGCTAATGCAAATATGTAAAGGCAATCCTATGCATTAGAGCAGGTTGAAAGCCACATTTTTCACAGAATGCCCTTCATAATCTGATGGGGGAGGGTGGGCTACTTGGGGAAACCCCCCTCATATTTGACATAACTTACATTCAATCAACTGCTTTGCATCTCAATCCTCTCTCATCTCCCCTTCCCTCTCTTTTCTTTAACCCCCTTTCGGCTTGTCCTTATCCCCCACTTTTCCTGCTTTACCGGTAGCTTAGCTTACTTCTGGCACACCCATGGGGCCGGGGCGTGTGTCCCCTCCCCTTGCCCCTATTAACTGTCATTGATATTGTTAAGAATATTATCACACAGTTGGTAGGGGATAAGGTAAGGTTACTTTAGAACACCAAGGTTTTAAGCATTTAGATGGCAGTAATTCAATGGCCTTGCTGCCGCGGACGTGAATAATTGTACAACCTGTGGTCATATGGTTTTTGGCGGCTTTTCTTTAATTTACTCCAGTATTACATAAAAGTGATGCGAAAAGGGTAAACGTTCAATCCATTATTTTACCAATGACAGTGGGATATAATAAGAGCTATTTGTTTTTCAAGTTCTAAAAAGCAATTTCTAACTTTGTTTACATATTTTCTAAATCGAGTGTAAATCTTGTGACTCCCCCTTTATCAGCGGTGTTCCTAAAAATTTGAAGTAAACTAATGATTTTGTTCTGATGATACAGCTTTTCCCATAAAAAATATCCTACCACCCTACTGAAATTATTAAGCTGAGAAATGTTTTCTTTGTTACAAAAATTGTGAAATTTCTAAGTTTTTGTATAGGAACAAATACGAAATTCAGCCTAGTGTTTTACAGTGCAATATGAGCAAATCAAATCATCCTTTTTCCCTCACTTTAGACTTTCTGTAGCCAAATACGGTTAAGAAATCTTGATGTCTCATCTATTTACTAACTATGACACAATATTTCGGTGCCCTCAAAATACTCTCGTTAGCCCCTTCTTCTTCTTGCGTAATGAGGCAGCAGCTAAATATTTTGTATGCGTGGAAGCCAACTCACTGTTGATGGTTGGGGTTTAAGAAATCGGTGTCCACCGGTGGACTGACAGGTTAGGGCACGCATTGAGAAATGTGATGCCCAGTCTGGTGATGGAGAACCACATTGGCAGGCTGGCGATGACCGCAGCCCCCATTGGTTCATATTGCTATTGAAGCGACCGACTCCCTGTGCGAATCCTGTTTAAGGTGACACCATTTCCGTGCGTGGGAGATTTCTGCCAGTAGGTAGTTCTGTCTTAGGTGTAAATAGAAATTGATCTGTCCTTGGTGGTATCTGCCAGGCAGTATTCCATGTCTTAAGATGTTGAAAAGGGGACTGGAGAGTTTTAGCAGCATGTCGGCATAAAGAAAGGTCGGCGAGAGCGCAGTCTCTGTCTAACCGAGTTGGTGTGATTCTTGACAGTGTTATGCAGCATGTGCTTGTTGTTCCACATGCCTTATTATTCACTAATTGGTGCGTGTGGTGTTCTGCTTCCGCAGTACTGCATGTGCATGCCTGAAAGCACTGGGTATGATCTATGGAGTAGGACGTGAGGCAGCCAGTGATGGTTCTCAAGGTTCTTGTTGAGTATTGTGTCCAGCTTCCTTGTGTGAGAGCTGTTGCACCATGGTGTGGCGGCATATTCAGCCATGCTGTAGACCAGAGCCAGGGCCGTGGTGCGTAGGGTCGTTTGGGCTGGCACCCCATTAAGATCGAACCAGTTGCAACAGGAGTTATTCCTCGAATTACCTTGGCGCAAACGGACTTGAGGTGCTGCCGGTAAGTAAGCTGCCGGTCAAGCTGTCACTCCCCCGTAGGATGTTTGGTGTATGATTGTATGCCAGAGACTGCTCCATTGTGGTTGGATTTGAAGCTGGGCGATGAGCCTCTTTGGTTGTTGCAGGGGGTGGAACGCAGGAGCGGTGGTCTTGGCTTTGCTCGCTCAGTCTCCAGGTCTTGATATATGCTTCAAGTAGGGCCATGTCTGTTAGTAAGTGTGCTTTCTATTCTGTCCAATTGCTGTCCGATATTGAGAAGGGCAAGATCGTCGGCTAGCATAATTGTCTAATGTTGTTTGAGGTAATGCTGATATACAAGTTGAACAGCATATGAGCCAGAACAGATCCTTGTGGTACTCCTTTCCTCAGACAACGCAGACGTCTACTCTGCCCATCACTGGTCTTGAGAATAAGCTTGGTTTTTCAAGTATTTTACATATGAATTGTACAAGGTTGAACGATCCGGATTGGTCCCTGATAAGCTTGATTGTCCGGCGCTGGTGCCACACGTGTCCGTAGGCTGCAGTCAAGGTCCACCAATATTACGCCTTCCTTACTGCACTTTTTCAAGCTTTCCTCACTATTATTTGTGCGTTTTCCAATCTGATTTACAGGGCTCGGCCGACAGCTATCTCTTGTTCTTCAGGCATATGGGATCGAACGACAGGCGCCACCGGGCCAGATCATCCTCTCATCAAGGAGTTTGAAGGAGACACACAGTAGTGATATTGGCGGTAGGTCTTAGGGTTGTCGCATAGGCTTGTTTGGTTGTGGTGGATTTCGATGATAGTAGCCTCTCCAGTATCTTGGGTAAGGACTGTTTGATAAGGCAACATGTGTGAAACGCCTGGAGCTAAATCTCAACATCGTGGGCCGCATGGCATCAGGAACTCTGCTGGTATGGTATCAGGGCCCTGGCCTTCCACTCTTTAGAGGTTGGCTGATGCAAGTGAGCTCATCTAGTGAGAAGATGTTGAAAGTGACCTGTCCACGCCGGGGCTCGATGAAGTTTTAGATGCTCTAATTTTTGACAGAGCAAGTGTTGGATCCTTATCACTGTTCTTGAAACGACCAATTTGGGAGGATTTGCTCAGCAACTGAGGTTGCAGTCACTGGCCCTTTGGATGTTTGAAATTCTGCCGGTGAGCCGGTTTGTCTTTTCCGGGGCCTTCCTGCCGGAGTGGGTAAAGTCGATTCCTTGGACAGTCCCTTTCCATAAAAACTTTTTATTTTCCATAAAAACATCAATTACAAATTACACAAAAACACATTACATTACAAAATTTATGGAGGAGCTGACCAAAAGGCTGAGGCCAGACTAGGGTCAACCCCTGAAAGTAATGTTACAACATCTTAAGATAGGACAACAATCAACAAACACAAAAAAAAAACGGCTCAATGCACCATGATTTCCAATTACTCAAATAGAATCACAGCATATTACGTATAAATAAAATAATGCCAAACGAGACTTTTATATTGGAATAAGTTCACTTTTTATATTGTTGCGAGAATGAGGGACGATTTTCGAATGTTGTAGATGTTTTCCCAAATTGTTTTCACAGAATAGGGCCAGATGTTCGCACGGATTGATCGTAAAACTTTCTTATTCTCTATATTGTAATTGTTGATATTTTTCTCCCCCCCCGTGCTATAGCTTTGAAGATCAGACCGTTTCCTAAAATAACCGTTAAATGTACACGCAATTTGTTTATGGGAATATTTGTACATAAAATCTACCAGCTCTAATTTGTATATTAATCTCCCTATATTTCAAGGCATTATATCTGGCAAATAAGGGTGCATTGTGGCTCTATAATTGGCTATTGATATTGTCCTCACTGCCCCATTTTTGAAGCTTAATTAATTTATCTATGTAATTTTACAAGTCTTTTTTCCCCATATTAAAGATTCCATAATTTATATAAAAAGGCAAAATTAGAGTACAATATAGAGAGTAAAGTATACATCCGGTATAAAGTGTTTTTACATTATTGTTTGTACACCCATGTTTCTTCTTGAGATTGTTTTGGTAGATTATCATTAATGACAATTTCCAAGTAAGGTTTTCAATCTATCAGTACACCAAGAAATTTGTATACTTTACTCTTTCAAGATCGGTGTTATCATGCATTGTTGGTTTTTCCTTGTCATTACGCAGTAGAATCACTCCTTCAAAGGGAGTTTCGGTGACCTCGTCCCATGCTCAGTTTTGTTTTACTGGCGTTTACTGATTTTATGGCTTTGACCAGTTTGCTTACTGTCTCTAGTTCTTTATTTATAAACCACTCTTGCTGGCACTGTCTTTGTGCGAATACAATATCGTGGTGTCGTCACCACCACAAAATGAAATCTCTACAGATGAAGTGTTTACAATATCGTTATATAGAGTATAAATAGCAATGCTCTATATCGAACCCTGGGGTCACCCACAAATAATGTTTTTAAGTTCAGATTCACATGACTGATAATACACATACTGTTTTTCTATTACTTTAAGTAGTTTGAAAACCAGGTGTAAACAACTCCCACGAAACCCATAATGTGTTTTCTAGTTTATGCAGTAATCTATTGATTAATGGTGTCAAAATAATGCTTTGGATAAATCCAAAAATATTCCAATTGGTAATTCATTTTTCTACTGCTTTGGTAATTTTTTAATCACCAGTTGAATAATTGCTATGTATGTGGAGTGGTTTGCTCAGGAACCAAACTGTGTTTCATTAGTATTTTTTAATGACTGGCCTATAAATCCATACACCTATTAAAACTAATCGTTCAGTATGTTGGAAAAACAATACGGTCAATGACACAGGACGGAATTGGAAAACATTTCGGCATCAATCTTTTTTATAAATTGGATTAACTTCGCAAAACTTTAAGTTTTCGTGGGACTACACCTGTTGAATATTGATAAAAGTGCATATTGTGGTAAGTGGGCCGTACTCATTTTCGTTGGCGACTCTTTTTTATGATACGATTACCAATGTTATCAGCCCTGCACTTTGGTTTTGATTAAACTTTTCAATTATCTTAATTACTTCCTTTCGACTATGTTGTCATTATATACTACTTGATACCGGATTATTACGGTAATCGATAATAGTTTTTTAATTTTACCAGTGTTATGTATTTTTGAGGCAAGGTTTGGACCAATAATATTTCAAAAAGTTATTGAAACTCATTTGATATTTGCCCTGGGGTTCGTAATAACATACCATAATCACTTTTTAAAAAATGTACTCTGTAATGAGTTTTTCTGTCCACGACAATTATTTTGGTTAATATTCCTCCATGTTTGCCGCATGTTATTCTTGGCAGCTTCAAATTGTTTTCAAATAATATGACGCTTTTGATTCCCTTATTAAATTATGTAATTTGTTTCTGTAAGTTTTTAAATTTTGAAGTCGGTCCTTGTTTTGGGGATTGAAGATACATTTATAGAGTTTGCTTTGTATGAATGCTTCGTAATAACCCCTTATAATCCAAGGTGATCTTGGATTCTTTTCTATTATTAATACAACATTTTTTCAATGGAAATGCCTCATCATAAACTCAGAAACTATATCTACAAAAGTGTTATAATCATCATCAGCATGATTGTTATCAAGAACTTTGTTCCACACTTGACATTTGATAATTCTCTTTTAGTTTTGGCGATATTCCCCTATTAAGAATTCTTTTATATATGTATTTTTTTCCTTTCATTTTAAGATTGTTTTAAATTTAAATTTGTATCAGTTGCTAAGGATTCGTTGGCAGATGATCGGTGATATCAAAAATTAAAATAGCTGATGTCAATGTCAAACAAGATCTCAATGAGTTAGTTTAATATATTGTCTATAATTGTCGCAGTTGGGTCTCTGTTATTCTGGTTGGTTTATAAGTGGTGGGTATCAAAGAATGGGAATATATAAAGTCAATACTCATGAGTTGGCTCTAATCACTATCATCTTTAATAAAGCAATGTTTAAGTCTCCCATTACATAATACAACTTTTTTCTGGCAGCTAAAATTTATTATTGGATCAATGATCTGTCGGAAATCATCTATACCTGGTATGAGTTTTCTGTAGACGAACGCCAACTATAATATTCTTTGGTTGTTATTTCAATTTCAATAAAACAGATTCGAATATTAGGAGTGGGCACAACATAGTCTTTTCTTAATTTATATTTAACAAACATTTTTTTTGATATATACATACAAACACCCACCTTAAACTGGGGCCCATTCCTGTTCATATAATCTAAATTCTATCTTGGAAGATTGTAATATTCTGGGTTTTATCCTTTCAAATTGTTCATTAGTCCTATGATTGTGAAATTATGATTTGGACCTTTTAATACAAGACTTAAGTTTTTCAAAGTTCTTAGATATGCTTCTTATATTAGCATTCCTTATGGTAAATCCACCGTGATTAATGAACTTGAAACTGAAATGAATCTGAAAGTATGTAGAACTGTTGGGAATTTATAATTTTGGTTAAAAAAAAAAGCTTGTTAAACAACATTTCCTTTTCAATCCTTAGTGATTAATGCCATGTCGTCCATATTTCTAAAGTCAATATATTAATATTAGAGTTTCATCATGATCACTTATCTCATCATTTACATCATTTTAGGGCTTATTTGCTGTGAGTCCATTGGGCTTACACACCATTCCCTGGAGTTATTTTTTTCAGTGGTTTTTGACTTTTTTAACACGTTTTTATGAACCATCTTTTGCATATTTACATAATATTTCCTATGGCAATTGTTTTTAATTTTTTTAGTGCATTGAACACCACATCTTGTTTAGACACAGTCATATCCCAGAATAAACTACACAATAACTTACAATTAAAAAAATTCAAAGTGACTCCTTCAGTTTTGATTAACAACCCTTGAGATTTGTCAATGGATCGTTGACCGATCTATGCAACTTTATTTTTTTCGCCACCCTGAGAAAAAATGAATTATGATATAAAATTTGGTGTCGAACTACAACATGTTGGTACTAGCGTATTATGTGAATGAATAATGTATATTATTCATTTACATACCATTAAATTCACGCATGCATCTCCTCTCCCAGCGCTCACGGCGATTCCTGTCATGCGTTTTGTCAATCTGAAGCCTTGGATTGAAGCTTTCTTCCCCGGGTTTCAGAATCAGGAATCTTGTAAAGAGTGGCCACATTCCTCATCCCAAGATGGAATATAACTGCGATGGCAGCCATGTGGGATGTGTTCTTTGCTATATTATAAATAAGTTGCACAGTGCTTCTAAGGAATTGTCCAGTTGGAGGAGGTTTGTGTCGGGAGGTTGGGCACTTCTGAATCCACCAGGTTCTTGAACTGGTCCCAGTCTGCCTTGCGGAAGTTCCACCTTTTCACTGGCTTTGTTGGTACAGGCTTAGCAAGGCTCTCCTGAGCGATCAGTGATGGTCTGTGTTGGGACTTTGGAAAGCGGTCGAGAACAGTACGGTGAATGGAGATGGTGTCCATGTTTGTAAAAGCAAGGTCAGGGTTTGTAGACGTATTCCACCTTCCAGAGTTGAAAGTGTCTGGTTGCTTGGGGTCGTGTAGAAGTTGTACCCCGGATATTGAGGCCCAGTCCTCTTGGGTAGCTCCATCAGGGTTGGTTTTCCTGTAACCCTAGGTAATGCTATGGCTATTAAAGTCGCCAGCGTAAATGCAGGGTGCACCGTAAGTTAGTAGAGAGTCTGCTTGGAGCCGATGGTTAGGTGGCTTGTAGACATAGGTGACATGAACACCTGCAATTTGGGTCCTTGCCCATTCCGGGGTGGAGTCTGCAGGAGAGGTTGCAATTTGTTTCCTTTGGGCTGAGTTACTTGCAAAGGTGGCAATCCTGTGGGTAGTGCTCTCGGTGTGTGCAGCTAAGGTGTAGCCGCAGATGTTCAGAATGGAACTGTCAGTAGCGTGTGTCTCTTCGAGGAGAATTGCAGTGACTTTATGCGTATGTGTGAGGTGTTCGATGATGTTTATCTTTGCTCTAGTGAGACCTTCCACGTTTAGTTGGAGCACTGAGATGCCATCTGACTTGACATCTGGTGATGCCTGCCCTAATAAGGGCACGTGTGCCAGACTGGCATCAGATAGTGTCCTCTGTCGGGGCATGATTAAAATACAGTGAGATAAAAAAAAAAGACAACAGTGAATTAAAAGACAGGGAATTAAAAAAGACAACAGATGTTAGCGTAGCCTCAGTTGATTATCATTTGCCTGAAAAGATTCACCATGAGGAGGTTGATAATCTTGAACCCCAAAACATTTAAAAACCTTTAAAACATGCTCTTCATCCCTCCTCGGCACATGCCCATACTCATTTCCCTTTTTTGTTGTTGAAAATGTAGAAAAAAATCCTGACTGATCGAACGACTACCTTTTTCATTGTCTTTTCTAGGATTTGAAATAGCAGCTGTTTCATTACCAATGCAACTTTCTAATAAATACCATTAAAGTCCCTACCTGATTATATGATTTGAATCTCTTTCCCAGCATTCATCTAAGGAGACATTTTTGTTAAAAGTGGGACTTCTAAGTGAGGAGCTACAGCAGAGGCAGCAAATGCTTGAGACAGAGACTGCAAGCTGTAAAAGGGAAAGAGTGAAGGTACAGAATGCTGTGGAAGAGATGAGAGAGAAGATGACACAATTGAAAAAAGATTGGGATCAACTGAAGGAGGACAAGCAATTACTACATGATCAAAGGTACAGGCTATAGTAAAAGACGGGTGGTATTTGCCATCCATGATACTATCGCACCATTCACAATACAATAAAATATTTCATAGCTTGGAATACAATATTACATTTTGATACCAGCCAACCTTCCCTGTTTTATTGGAATCATCCCAAGTTTGAACTCTCTAAATTACAAAATAATCAGAATATTCTGATGTCTGACATTTCAAACAAGGAGAATAAACTGTCAGGGGAATCTTGAAGTAATTGCCAGAAATGTCTTGAAGGCTCAACCTGGGCCTTCAAAAACACTAAAACCCAGTAACTTCAGGTGGATTTGCCCTTGTGTACGCCATAAGAGAACTTAAAAGTGGGCCACAGATAAACACCACCCGTGAGGGCTTTCATGAGGTGTTTTTGACACATGCATTCTGATATCTGGATTCTCAATGTTGGTAGGTATGCATTGTGCTCCACCTACTAAA
Organism: Ophioderma brevispina; assembly: GCA_023653785.1. Taxonomy (NCBI): domain Eukaryota; kingdom Metazoa; phylum Echinodermata; class Ophiuroidea; order Amphilepidida; family Ophiodermatidae; genus Ophioderma; species Ophioderma brevispina. The sequence continues at coordinate 25,212 of JAMKCH010010582.1, forward strand.
AGGAATGCATTTAAAGGTTAAAGGGGCATGATCCACAGCCACAGATATTTTTATATTTTCTGATCATTGGCCTAAGTATAAAGTGCATACAAATTTGACAGTATTCTATCCTCAAGTAACAAATATTATTACAGGAAAGCATAATGCAATATATTGGTACACTACACCAAAATATATCTTGTTGTGTCAATAATGTCCACAGGGAAGAGTGCCGGAAGCTACACAACCAGTTTGCATCACGCAAGACGACACTGATATCAGAGTTATCCGACATCTATCCCATTTTAGAGATTGGCAAAAATCACGAGCATGCAATCTTGGGCATCAAACTGCCTAATGCAGAAAATTATTCAGGTAGGTTGAAATGCAGAACACGTGGCACATTTTACTGAAAAATTGAGGAGAAATACTGAACTGGGCAGTGGCAGTGGCATAGCCGGATGTCCCCCAATATTTGATTTCATCAGTTGAGATGAGCCCAACGGTTCACTTAAAGTTTTCAGGTCATGGTGGTTGCAGGCCAGATTGCCAGCAAAGTATAGGTTTAAAGTTCAATGGTCAGTGTGTGGACAAGTACATTTTAAAAATTCATGCAATAATTAGCCCTCAGAAGACATTTAAAGCATATAAAACCCAAAATTTTCTTGGGAATTTGCCTCCTGGACCCCCCTCCGGCCATCAGGTGCCCTAAGGCGGGCCCCTGGGCTCCACTCTTTCTGTCGTTTCAGATTCTACACTGGCCTCCAATATACTGGCGTGCGTGAACCATCACTTCCACAGTGTCTATCCTATACGCGCAATTACCACGTATCTCAGTATATCAAGCAACGATTCGAGGGAGTGCTTCTGCTAGTCAGAATCGTGACTAATTATGGTCGGCCTGTACCTGCGTGCTTGGATAGTCTGAGCCATGAAGCAAGGCCCAAGGCGCAGGGAACCAGCGTACTAATTGAGGTGAAATTTCCTAAAACTGGTGCATTGTGGGATTGACTCGATACACCCTCTGGGCCTAAATTTTGCTAGGGTTATGAGTAAATTTTGAGCTTCTTCTGATGCCAAAATTTCAATTTGATGAGGTAAGTGGAGGACAAGGCTTTCAATTGCATCACTCACTATAGTAACAATGTAATTTAACTACCACCTTCTCCCCATTGTTACAACACCAGGTTCAGACGATACAGCCACGGCAACTGCTTTGGGGCACACATGCCATCTCATCCTCATGATAGCACGCTTCCTACAACTGCCACTACGCTATCCCATGATACATTGCGGTTCCAGGTCAATTGTCAGGGACCACATCACCGAACAACTTGCAGACAGAGACAGAGAGTAAGTGACATATTGGATGGAAAATAGGATATAGTTGGAGACTGGTTACCCAACACACTTCTCTTGTGTTTAATGCTCCCCTGCAAGGCCCATAAAAGTATGCACAAAAAGAGACAATCAATTCTACATGATATGTAATCTGTCACTCATACACAACCTGTGGTTCCTTTGTGACAAAAGGTTTTTCATCCATTGTCAAAAAACATTTAAATAGTTGACCATAGGACTTCAGCATGGACAAAATTTTAGGACCATATTTTGCACTTATTTCAGTTAAACAACTTGAACCATGTCACTTATCCCAATGGTAGGGTAGGTCATTAAGATTCTGGGGTGGGGTTGGTGCAACCCCAAGATTTACTTTTTGCTCCTCTAAAAACAACTCACAATGTAATCATGGAACATAATTTGTAGATCAGATTAGCTATTCCCTTTCATATACAGAAAAAAATACAGCTTGTGGCCCTTTTGTGATAAAATGGCAACAGGCTACAGGATTGATTGGTGCTGTGAAACCCTCAATGGGATAGGTCAATTTTTAGATCGTCTGATGCAATCGGAAATACCTTTTTTTCGGCATGATTTGTGTGTCTGACTGTGTGTCAAAACATTTAGTGTATACCATTTGATTGACACTTTTTTGTCCAGCGATGGATCAAGTTCATACTTGTATGCTTATACATTGCAATATGGGGTCTTATGTAGGGTACACGTGAGGAGGTCAAAGGTCACTTAGGATTATTATATTCCTCTAGTATACACCTTTTGCTTCACCATTTTTCAACCTTTTTAGTGCAGTGATAGATAAAGATCACACTATGTATGGCACTACTTGGGTCTTAAAATGATGATTTACTTTGATCGACACATTATGTCTACACAGAAGTATGTCTATTTGCACAAAGATACTTTGTTTTGCTCAGCCTCAAACTTTGTGCTAGACACACCTTTGGCATTCCTGTTGGGAGAGGAAATTGTGGGGCATCTTTGATACAGATTAGTAACCATAGTGATCAAAATAAGAGCAAGGAAGTAAGATTCCAGATAAAGGCTGTCCCTGCAGGGTCTTACAACCAAAAAGAAATGGGAGGGAGGATTTCGCAGATTAAAAAAAATAATTTTGCAGTGATTTTCCATTTTTTTCTGCAACAGACTTTTTTTGGGATTTTATTGGATGTTATATTACAATTATCAATTTTGACTTTGCATTCCTACTCTATTGATAATGCCTATGTCATTACCTTTCAGCTTTCCATTATACAGTAGAGGAAAAGAACGCTTTCAGTTCAACTACGCCGTATATCTGCTGAATCGTAATATAGCACAGCTGAGATTTGCACTAGGCCTACCCACCAGTGATCTAAGGACCACTCTACCTAACCTCAAGTCACTGCTAGAAACCAAATGGGGTGTTAAAGTGTGAGTAAATAAAATAAGTGTCGACATTTATATAGCACCTTTCACAATGTATCAAAGCAATTTACATTTATTCCGCTGCCACTAGAATATGTCATTTGCCTTACAAATGCCCAAGGCATACTCAAACCTTTGGGCGGCACTCAATGGACAATATTCCTAACATCTCCCCATTTTTCACATTGGTGGAGAGAGGCAAGCGAGGTAAAGTGCCTTACCCAAGGGCACAACACATTGCCCTCAGCAGGACTCGAACCCATTACCTTTGGGTCATGAGTCCTGTGCTTTATCAACTGGACCACATATGCCATCATAGATTATGATATGTATTTTCCATGGCAGTGGCTACTCAAATTTAGGTACACTGATTCTTACTCATGCTGAAAAGCACTAGTTAAGCGATCTTCTGTACATTTGATGCTTGACACACATTTGCCACAGCTGTTTGACCCCATGTAAATAGTCTCTTTTATTTTTAGAACACTTTTTTTAGCAGTCCTCCATATGCCCAATCCCCATAGAAAGACGTGGAAAACTAGATTTTTAAGAAAAATCGTATTTGCCCACAATGAAATTTTGTAAAATTTACACAGGATGTACTTAGTTGTCAAAATAATCCAAATAAGTTGTCAAAACTGTGTCGCCGGCGATAATTTCTGTTTTATAGTGGTTTTGTCATAGTAAATGACTTTCAAACAGCTGTGTTGCATTTGTTGTATTTTGGTTGTGTGTACTCTTTGAAAACTAAATACTTTCAAATTTGTGTAGTAACACAGATTTTGTATAGGTGGGTATAGCCAGACTGTTATCTTATCATGATCTGTGGTATTTTCATTATAGTCGCCGTAACAATTGTTTGAACTAAGGGTACGCAGTACCGGCATGTGCGACCTGTACACGGGCATATCGCATGTCTATTTTAATCGTTGTGTTTACGGGCTATCTGCAGCAGTGCGACCTTCACGCACACATGCAGCATATTGTTCGAATCAGTTCAAACAATTATAACTCAAGAGTATAGTACTGTACCTATCACATACAGATCTCTGAATCAGTGATATTTGCATTGTGTACCTCCCTCCCTCTCGACCGACCGATTCCAAGTTCTGTTTGTTTAAATAACATCAATTTTTTGCAAACCATTGGTTGTTGAAGGTCTTAATTTACTAGTTGATATTTAACACTACAAATATTTTAAAGGAGAACCTGTATTAAGAATAATTTATATAATATACGCTATAAAATAATTATTGAACACATATCGAGTGGTTTCATGGAAAACGGAAATGTACTAACCATAAAAATGAATTAAAAAGATTTTGTCTGACCATGCGCTATTTGAAATTCGCGCTAGTGCATATGGGATATGTATACGTGTTATGCGATACGGGCGGCACAGTAGCGTCATACACCATCACCAGCGACGCTTTCATAATGTGTATTTCCTTTGGCATGTATGACGCCAACGTGCCGGCCGTATCGCATAACACGTTATACACTGGAGCGGTTTTTAAATAGCGCATGGTCAGACTAGATGGTTTGAAGCCATTTTTATGGTTAAAAAAAAAAAATCGTTTTTCGATGAAACCACCCTATATGTGGTCAATAATTATTTTATGGAATATATTGTATAATATTATTCGTTGTACAGGTTCTCCTTTAACTATTTCTTTACTCCATCATTTCTAGGTCCAACCCATCAGTTCTACAAGTGCAACCAGCTGTGGTTACTCAACCACCCAGCAGCCAAACATCAGAGGTAGCCATTCCAAGGACTTCTTCACCAACCTACCCTTCTCAGTACTCCGATACTCCAGCATCTGAAGCAGCCGAAGTTTCCGCTGAAGAGAGCAACATTCCACAAAGTCCACCACCACCTTATCAGGCCTCAGATGACCAAAGCGCCAGCGTCGGTGGCGATGATGCAAGTATAGCCGAAAGTGTCAGTAGTATAGCTATCAGTGGCAATATCATCACTAGAGCTCTGCAGCCCACTGTGCATTATGAAGACGATCCTGGCAGCTCGGCAGAGTCGCCAACCGACGGCAACCTTGAACAATTATCGTCTTCACCGTCATTGGACAGGAGAGCTGTTGGTGAAACTCAACAGAAACAAGGGAGCAGTGTTAATAATGATAAAAAGCAAAGTAAGCAAACTGACATAGAACCTCAAAATATTAGGACGTCTTCACCTGATCACTGTGAAATGCCTAACACATTCGGTGCTGCGAATGAAATATCAGTAGAACACAGTAGTTCAAGTAATAACTCATCAAATCCGAGTAGAACAGTTGTAAAAGCCAAGTCACCCAGTGACTCGGACAGAGTTCCCTTAGCCCTACAGAGTAAGCAAGACCACTCCCACATTCCAAGTGATTCCAACAACCACCATCATTTTACCGACCCGCTCCGGCAAAACACAGAGAACAATGTTTTGGGCAGTCAACGCAACGAAAATCACCACAATCACAACATGCATATAGAAAAATCTGCTGCGTCTAAAGAAAACATTCCAACGGCAACTTCACATGTGCCAAACAATAGTGCTACATTACCCGCTGCATCATATAATCATCAGGAAAACGAGAGATTTCGAGGAGATGGCGAATATACAGGGTCGGACGATCCTTTAGAAGTCCAACGCATCATGGACACTCTAGGAACATTAGAAGGAATGTTTCAGTTTGATGACCTTGGGTCAAGAACGGACGCCCTCGATGATGCAGGTACTAGTTTTTCGAGTTTTCACAAAGCAAGCACAAGCGGCAGTGGCAGCAGCTAAGTGTATATTAAGTCTTTAAGTAATATGTTTAAAAAATACCTAAAGTTGTTAATTAATGACATTGTAAAGGTGGTTAATTTTTGCAGATTTCATTGTTTGATTTTAACATTTCACTGGTTTTATGAATTTGTAAAATTCTTTATGGATGTTAAAAGTGAGCATTTCCAGTGTTCTTAATTCAGGCTTCTGAAAAATTAAATTGTAGCGTGAAAAACCCACCTTTGCAATATCCATATGGATTGTGAAAGTGGTAGCTTTCGTGGAATTAATTTTTCAACCTATGAAGGATTTTGTTTGTTTTTTAATTTGTGTGTTCTTCCATAAACTTGGTGTTTGAATTGTTTATTTGAAAACTTCACTTCTGTTTTCAAAATAGCATGAAAGAATTTGCACACCCTTGGCTTAGAACTCAGCCATTCTGAAAGCAACATTAAAAGTAATTTCTATATGATTTCAGCGTATCTTAGCTCAACAACAACAGATTCTGGGCTTGGCAAACTTAATTTGCAGCCAAAGTGCCAGGTGCCTGTCGTTGTGGAGCTCATTTTGAAAACTGACCTGAATTCGATGTATTCAGTGTAAAGTAGAGATCAAAGGATACCGCCTACCGGGTGTATTTTCGTATCAGGTCAGTGAGTACGTATTTAGCGAGTACTGCGCATTGTATTAGGATTAGGTCGTGACCGGTACTCTCCTGATTCTTTATAACCGACAGGTAGTCTTGTTTTCTTTCAATGATTTGGCCACTATTATTTGGCATATAATACTTAAAAAAAATGGTTAATTAAGAATAGACCCATTATGTTATTCTTGGAATGATTTGTGATAATTCATTATCAGGCTTCTGATGCAGGGAATGCCTATGCACTTTGCCCGCGCTTCCCCGCGCTTTGCCGCCCTTACAATGGTAACACCTTGGTTTCACTCACAGTAGATCTCTTTTCACCTTATAATATAATGCAACAATACTTATCTAATATTTGAATGGCTTTGAGTAAGGATACAAGAATATATTGCACACGCTAGAAAAAATATTGTACGTGTCCGAAACGAGACCATCTTTTTCTACCCGCTAGTGCACTATATTCTTGTATCATATACGAAAAACAAGCCATTAAATATTAGTATTATTATTTAAATATCATCCTGACTCAACCAAACCTTGCCTTGACAGTGTTGTAGTCCACTGGCGAACGATACACATGATTCAATCCCGGATCAATAATGGCGTTCGTCGCTAAAGGGCCCGGATGCGATACAATATTAAAAATCATATTTTATTGCATCCGGGACTTTTACCAAAACTGGAACACGTACAAAGATTTCGTTGCCCACTCGAAGCCTGATATAAATATAATACATGATATTTTTCAACAAAAAAATGTTTTCAATAATCATTTTAAATCCACAGTCCATTTAAGTGAACACACAGTCCAAACTTACATGTTATAAATTGTGCTAACTTTTGGTAAATTAAATGTAACTGAGAGGCAAAACAATTTGTACAGTTCCAGTCAGGGTTCCCGCTATTAGGATTTTGGTGTCAAATAACAGGCAGAAGGGTTTTTCACTGGACACGATAATTCAGATTGAGTAACAAAATGATGTCCCTTGGACCCCATAAGCCTCCTGAAAGGCATTTTTTTCCAATCTCCAAATAAGTTTCCAAACCTCAAAAGCAAATTTAGAGGCATAATATTTCTGCTAAATGCACGCTATATGCAAAATGTGCTTTTTGGGAAAACCAAATTCACATATTGCAAATGGCTGTTTTATACTATTTTGTATTTTCTGACAGAAAACCAACTTGTTAACAATAAAATAAGGAAATGTGATACCTCCAAAGTTTCACCAAAGGCACAATAGAAATCAGGAATCTTACGCACACATGTATTTGGAAACTGATAAGTCCTGGTTAGTAGTACTACATAAAACATTTTGAAGGCTGGTCTCGGGACCACAAAATATTCCACTGGACCAGATAATTCTGAACATTTGGAAATGATGGGGTCCAGTGGACTTCAAGTTAAAAACCTAAGTGGGAACCCTGATTTCCAGTATGTTGAAATAGGCTTGTATAGATTTCATTGATTAACATATTTTCTAATGCATGCATGCATGCATGCTTTCCTGCTTAAAACACTGGGTACACAGTTATTTTTGCGTACATCAGTGTTCGCAAATTTTCAAATTTTGGGAAATTGTACAAGTTTTTGCGGAATCGATTTCCTGATTTCAGAAAAATACATGGCACTAAATTTTTGGAATTGAAAACATATTAGAAAGAGCTTCAAGGTGGAAATAGTACTGAACTCTATCCTAATAGTGAGTTCTATCTGGGTATGTAACTGAACTAATAAGGACAAATTTGGATATTGTGGCCATTACTCTCCGTACGGACACTTCCTGCAGCACGTAATTGAATTGAGATTCATATGTTTGAACACTGCTGTTTACTCCCTTTCCTCTCAATGTTTCAGTTTGAAAAAAATAACTTACTGGGATTCTACAGACTTTTACTTCACTTTAACTTACTTCTGCAAATTTCAAATATTTTGATTCTTCTGGGTGGATCACTGATCGTGTCTTTAACCCTAACGCCCCATCTGTTTCTAGCCAGCTAACCTATAGCATCAGATAAACCTCACTATTGGATAAGAATAAAGTTCCATTTCCACCTTATATTTCTTTATATTTTGTGTTTATTAAAAAAGAAAAGTGTAATATTTTTCTGGAATTGGCAGTGAATCTTTTGAAATCAGTTACTTGTTGTTTTATATTAAATAAGATATTTGATTTTCCCACCAAAGAAAAGCAAACAGTAAGGTATGACCTTATTATATCATTTTATCTAGCACTTAAAGATATATGGCCAAGCACTGGGCACAAGAATATGGGCATATTTTACATTTTAAGTCCGAAGCTGGAAAATTTATGTATCATGAAAGCACTGATGCTATTAAGTGAAAACAGCACAAGTCCAAGGCTGAAGTGAAAAGTGTTTAGGTTATTACAAATTTATTTTCTACTGTTAAATAACATAAATAAACACACTGCAAATATTCTACTGTAATTTGGAAAAAAATCTTGATTGCCCATTTCACAAGTATTGGCAACTTCTGTAAACCCAGGGGTCAAATTTTCAAACTTGATAAAAACTTTTTATTTTATTTTTGAGGTTAAGGATAAATACTTACTCAAATATTAAATTTTATTTTCTGATAATACATATTTAAGGAAAATATGCATTTTTGTGGGTTTTCTGAAGTGTTTATGGCACTTGCTTTTGGAATTGAGTTACAGTATATACCTGTTTTACAATATGAACATTGTAGATCAAGGTTTGACAATTTTATGCTCCATTTTAGCCTTTTCAAATCACAAACTAAGATTAAACAATTCAAAAATATGGCAGGACATGACAAATTTGTGAACAGAAAATTGTGAACATAATCAAATCGCCTCAAAAATCCTAGTTTAAAAACCAGGAGAATCAACTTTTGGCATACATGATTTGCAGAGTGTTTATGATGTATTGGCATAGGTAATCTATGACATCAATGTTTGTGTTTTCAAGGCAGGGCAGATAACTGTATGTATACGCTATTTTTGGCAGTGTTCAAAGTCCCTTTTAAAGGCCAACTCAGAGAATTTGAAATATACTATTTTGTGTATTAATTAAAAATTGTCAACTAGAACTAAAGGTAGTCACCTAAAATATTTTATCGAAGTTTGAGATGAATCGGTTTTTTTCGTTTTGATGTAGTACACACATTTATGTATATAACAGTACCATAGGATACTGTATATAACAAAATTTCCAGATATCTGGAATTTTATTACAAAGTTGTGATTTTCTATGTGAAGGCCATCGATTTGAGCTTAGCTATTTCACCCAGTGATTACTGTATGGACTTTATGCAAAACACTGTTTATTAAAAAATTGAGGGCACCATCCTCAGAAAATCTCTGAATCAGTCTTTAAAAGGGTTTTCTTAAAATTACTTTTTACATTTTAAAAGGCACTACTAAGTATCTCGAATAAAATAAAATAATTCAAACTGATGGACTCAACAGGGTTGTAGTGGCGGCTGAAAACAAAAATGTTTTAAGGTTGACAAATGGTTAACCAGATTTTGACCACTGGGTACTGGCTGTCTCCTGAAATACAAAGAAAAGGAACTTGGTTAAGATAGTGGAGGAAGGCCCTGCAGCATGCCTGCCAACATCTCAAACCCTAAAATCAGAATGCATGTGCCGTGAACACCTCATCACAAAAGCCCTTAAGGGTGGTGTCTACTTGTGATCCACTTTAAGGCCTCTAGTGGAGTACACAGGGGTATAGTCTCCTGAAGTTACTGGGTTTGTTTTAATGTTTTTGTAGCTGCAGGAAGAGCTTCAGGAGCCCCAAAAATATTTCAGGACTTTTCTTGCAATTATTTTAAGATTTGTTTGAAATTTCAGAAATAGGGATATCCCTATTTTTTGCAATTTAGAAAGTTCAAAATAGGGATGATTCCAATAAAACAGGGAAGGTTGGCAGGTATGCTGCAGGGATGAAAGTTAAAGGGACACAATGGCCTAAAAATATTCAGACATAATGAAATGGACCCTTATTGAAATCACTTCCCCAAATTTTAAAACAACTTGGGTGTTTACATTTTGTAAACAAAAAGAAAAGTAACTAATATTATTTTCCTTGTAAGCTTCACTTCTCAGCCAAGGATGCTGACATTACTGCCAGCATTTATCAAACTTGAAAAGCATGCAGTCATCAGCTCACAGACCATTGCTATTGTATATGTATATATTACTACAAGCCTGAAGTACAATATCTGAATGCTTTTGAATTGTGTCACAAAACATGCTAGATACACTGTAAATACTGACAGGGATGTCAACACCTTGATTTTCTGTGGCAGGAATTGCCACAAACTTACACAAACTCTTACTGTTTTTACTGTTTTTGCAGAATATAAACATCCAAATTGTTTTCAAATTTGTGGAGTGTTTCAAATAGGGTACATTTCATTAACATTTTGTCAATATGAAACACATGCCAATGATGAAACTAGTGAGTGATCAATAAATTTTTTACTTTCAGAATTGATGATCATTGGTTAAAATTACCGGAATAATCCAGTTTTCCAAAGCACTTTTTAAGTAGACACTCTATGATGATCAGGTAACAGCCATGCTTTGTAACACAACATAAAAACAATTTCATACCACTTATTAAGCAAATTGCACACAAGGCTTCCATTCCAGTTGCTATCTGAGTTTTATTTTTTGTTCATAGCTTTATCAGTGATGCCAGTTTCTCTACCATAGAAGGAATTCCTTCCCTTTAGTCTAAATTTCTGCACCTTTACCTATTTTCAGCCAGTTTTGTATCATTTTAGCCCAATTCACACACTTTTTCCTTCCCACATGCAATATGCCATTGGCACCCCTTTATCGCCAAAGATCATTTCAAAGAATTTTGTAGATTACTACTAAATCAGTTTTAAAATCTTTGAAAAAAATGAAACTCAATTTGTTACAAATATTTTACACCAATAACATTAACCAATTAGCAATACCAATTAGCCCTTTGTTATACAAATTCATTTTAATTACCCTCATTTGACTAGTCTTGTCTTGTTTAGTCAGTGTACAGAACTTGAACTTGATGCATTCATGTTTACCCTATTGGTCAAGTATTTATCAAAAGTATTATGTAGACCTTTTCCTAAGCGTATTGCATACCAGCAATTGCACATTTTACATTTTTATAGGTAAATACATATTTAAAAAAGCTGCATACTGTATAGTATATTTCTTATGTTTATCGGTCTGGTATTGGTTCAATACCATGGTATTGACACAAGGCAACCATCTATTCTGCCCTTTGCATGGAGCCACCATATTATAAGTACTGGCATAATTACCTTAAATTTCTGTTACATGTTTATTGGTCTGGTATTGGTTTAGTACCGTGGTTTTGACATTACAAGGCAACCATCTACAGTTGGCACAAAAGTATCTACACATGTTTTTCAATCAGCATTGTGCCAAAGTCTGATCATTTTGAAAGTTTTCAAAATATACATTTTGTTGCCTAGGTCTTGTTCTTCAATTTAAAGCAATATTAGCAATTTTTTTGAAGGGCGCCCCCAATTTTTCAAAAATTTGAGATTTTTACACGGTTGTATTGGTAACTGGCTAGTAAACTATACCTGTGAATGGTTAAGCTCGAAAATGTCTATGTGTCACAAACTAATGAATTTTGTACTAGAAGTAAGTATTATCGGATCCCCGGATAATAATGTTCAACGGCTGCGGAAACGGCTCAATGTGAAATAGCCGGGAACTAGCGCCATGTACGTGTCTACGCTCATCCATTAGTGTTTTAATAGTTCGGGCAAGTCAAGTTATAGGTTATTTTTCTCGAGGTGGCACTACTTCATCATGGACGGACATAAACGTAATATTTCCAGCTCTGCCGTTAAGTCCATATCTGGGATCCCAATTCTAATTACAAAATCGCTTATTTTGTGATAAATACGCATTTTTTAGCATTCTCGTTCGCCGGTATAGTTCCGAGACAATTACCAACGTAACTGTACAAAATATCAATTTTGAAAATTGGGGCGCTCTTCAAAAAATGTGCCAATATTGCTTTAACACGTTGCCTGTAAAAAAAAAACATGCAAAGATGGCTGGGATAGAATGCCTTTAAGACGCAAACCCCCTAACCAAAAGTTGCACTTTTTTGAGTTTTAAATGGTCACTCTGTCGTACAACACAAGAAACCGTGTGTGTTGATTTTACACAATGAACAGTAAGTAAGCTACTTGCATATTGATTAATGGTCTGCATGTTAGTGTCTCAGTACACTGCAATGTCCTTGACAAACTCCATAAAGTGCAACTTTTGGTTGGGGGTTTTGCAGCTTCGGCCATCCTATCTCTATCTCAGCTATTTTTTACATTGCTTTTTTTCCAAGCAAGTATTAATAAAAGAACTATCTAGGCAACTTTAAAAATTATCGGACTTTGGCACAGTACTGATCGAAAAACATGCCAGGATACTTTTTGTGCCAATTGTATTCTGCCATTTGCATGGAGTCACCATATACTCCCCGCCTAAAAAATCTGAACGATGTTGAAATGGCCATCAAACTTGCTTTCAATAACGCGCCAATCCGCTGGATAAATCTCTCAAACTTCCACATCATGCTTCGTTATCAATGCATTACGGACATAAGTCAATAAGCAAACACATTACGCGAACAACGCTCCTGGCATTTATTATTATAATTCACCTACATACCTTTTTAATACAGTAATTATATCGTTCAGATTTTTTAGGCGGGCAGTATACCTTATGCCCTTTGCATCCACTCTTTATCACATGCTTTATTTTGTTACTGGAATAGCATGATACATCAAGGGTATAATGTAATTATGCCTTTCACTGAACCACAGCAGCAATTACAATAAAATTAACTACTGTAAACAGGGATATTTTCGCAAGCAGATTTTTCTGCGAATAGTATCAGCAAGGAGTTATTTTGTGTTGTGCTAAATTCACGATTGACCATCCAGTGCTTACTTTCAATGTATGTGAAACGTTTTCACAAGGTGTTATTTTCAAAGTTGAATTCTTTATTTGTGAAATTTGTGAAAATTAAACCCTGCGAAAATTTTCCTGTTCCCCATAATTGCCAAGCCATGCTTCTGTGTTTATGTAACAACTGAAAGTATTGTTGGAATTGTTTTTTAAACATAAAATCTGAGAGCTGCAGTACAATCTGCTATTAAATTTCTGGCATAATTACATAAACCTTTGGCAAAGGGTATAATGTAATTATACCAAATTTTCTTGATTTGAATTGTGAGGTGGCCTATGTATTCTTGCTGTTGTATTTTTTGAACAAGATTTTATGTTAATTGCAAAGCATTATTGAATCTAGAAGATTATTTACTATAATAATTAATACAGATTATAAAGCGCCTATTAAGCAAGGTACATAAATAATACAATGATAAATATTAACAATATTAAACACAAATGAATCTATTCAAAAATTAAAATATTATCCTTCAGGGAAATGTATGATGTTTTTAAAACCTTCTTAAACTCATAAGTTTAAACTCATCGTCCGTAAACTCGTTATCCGGAAGGTCATGCATACTTTGTTATCAATAAATTGTTCAACATATAATAAAGTTATATGAGAATCTCAGTAAAGACACTCTGCCAACTGACCTGATTTGAGATCTTCAAATACCCAATTTCTAATCAAATCATGTATTAATATTTCGAAAGGTCAACTGCTTACCTAAGTTGGACTAATGTAATTTGAAAGGGTGTAGGGGTTAAAAACAAATGTTCAGTTTGAAAGGGATGAATTTCATATTTTGAAGAAGCTTGGCTTCTAAAGTTAAAGAAATCCCAGGAAATTTTGAGAGGGGGAGAGAGGGGGTGTTTATTACAGACAATGAGGTGTATCACTCTTTGTGCAAGAGAGTGAAGACCACTGAAAAATGTGCAACTTTTATTTATGGCCATTACAGAATCACATCTCATTTGTGTCCCACTTGAACTGCAGAAGTGTACAGGTAATGAGGACAATAGCAAAGTGGTTTCCCTATTGTGTTTATCAGTAGCGTACTTGCAGAGGGGGCAAAATCTGTAAGTCGTCCATTTAAGTCTGTACTTGACGAAATGCCCAAATTTAACGTTTCCCGGACTTTGAGCTACTTCTGGCCCAAATTCGCTTCAGTGGTTGCATTGGTATAGCGCAGTGAAGTTGAGCCATTTCTCAAAACAAGCGAGACATAGCAATTCTGACCGCAGACTGCCCTAGTTTTCTAGCCAGAGTGTCTCGCCTTGAGGCTGTTTTTCAATGAAACTGCAACCCGATATCAGCTTGTGTGCCCCACACGTTTGCCAACGGGAGGTCAGTAATTGCCAATCTTTATCCCTAAAGTCCCTGGTGTGTGAGGCCCATGAATTTGCCTAGTACGGGTCCAGTGAAGGGTTAAGCTGGAAATTGGTCAAAATTCCCCGAAGAGGAGGGATGAAATTTTCCAAATTTAGGCTGAATGAAATTGGGCAAAATTCTTAAATTGTCCCAGTGATTTATTCCAATGAAGTCTGAAATTTACTTCAATTTTGCCCAAATTTAGGTCGAAATTCTCCAAAGAAGAGGATGGAAATGCATATTTTGGTCCATATCGTCCTGCTTTTTTTTAAGCCAGAGTGGGCAACTTCCCCCCCCCCCCCCGAAAAGCATGAAAAGCAGAAGGGGAGATTTTGCGATGCGTGCATGTCCGTATGTGCTTTATGAAGACAAAGACTGAAATGCTAACAATGACCTGTGCTTTATGTAGACAGTTTGGTTGGATGAATTTCACAAACAAATAGTTTGAACTTACTGATTGATTTCTTAAGTGATTAACTGGAATTGCGGTAGTTTTTACACCACAACCATGCTCCAGGAGGCAGGTCTCCCTCATAACCTCAAAGAGCGATATTGTTTTTTCTTATCTTTTTGGACTTAAAAACATTCCCTTTAACTGAAAAAATATGAAAAATTTAAATATTTCAAAGAGGCAGGAGCAAGATTCGAACCTGAGACCACTGTATCATGTCAGCTTCTAAACCACAATACCAGCGGGACCTGGTGTGCCAGATTTGCAATTCTAATCCTTGATAACATTTTATGGAATAAAGCGCTACTGCTATTGTGATCGGCACTCAATAAAATGAATAGCTCTGCTCTGGAACGGTGACCACAGCTTATGCTCCAGGAGAAAGTGGGGTCAAAATCTCACGCTTGCAATTAACTAGTATTCACAAAACTTTATTAAAAACAGGTGTTTGACACTGCAACTTGTTCCAGGTTTTTAACGAGTGGGTCACATTTGTGTTGTTTTAAAATGGAAGATGCTCAGTGTATTGTATTTGTCACAGTCACTGCAAGTGCAGTGTTTTCCACTTATATGTTAATGTTCCTTCCTTGGAAAAAAAATCTTTTACTTGGAGATGTTTATGGTGAAAAAAACAACAGCCTACTGGAAACTTTTTTTCCTTATCAGAATCCAGGCTCATTTTGAAACCAGCAAAGGTCACAGTGCTTTATGGTGATAGTGAAAATAGCCAATAAGAATGCCTTTGATACATCGATAATAAATTTAAAGGGAGTGGAAGGTTGTTACGTGCAGTCACAAAGACTGGAATTGCTATTAAATCTTGATATCATCATTTGAAAGCAAAAGATTCTTCCTGGACATCAGCAAATAAATTTAGACACCTACCTCTCAACCTGCAATTTTAACTAAATTTGATGCATTTCCCAGAGACCAGCCTGTTCCATAGTGCATGTAGACCACATTTTGGGTGGGTCTATCAGCGTACCTGCCTTGTTCAAGGCAGCTCGCTCTTTCAACACCATAAGGTCAGAATACTGACAGAAGACCACATGCCCCAGCCACCTCACCCTACAGGCAACCAGTGTCTGCCCAACTCGGTTTATTCTCACATGCTAACCGTTATACACCCTGGTTCCTTTGTTCAAAGGAAAACTGCAGACTGTTGGCTTATAGCAATCAGCAGAAAGCATATTGGCCACCTGTCTACTATATAGTCCATTTCTCTACCTCCGTGCAGTGATGTCACAACCTTGATGCAGCTTTTACGCACACGTCAAGATAAGCCGTCTTTGTACACATGTTTAAAAACGCCATCGCTTTAAGCCATTGTGAACGGTTTACTGGTGTGCCCATCAAATCTCGTGCTGATGCCACTGCACGGAGGTAGGGAAATGGAGTATAGCGAGTGAAGCAAGCACCTTGTTCAATCTATAATATGATAATACCATACGCTTAATGAAGCCACATGTTCATTGGGTCATTTGTACGACAGCCTTCCTGCACATCACTCTACATTTTGAGAAATGTTCAATCACCTTTACTCAGGAACAGTAGTTGTTTTGTTTTTTTTATTATTTTTCCCCTCCATATTTAAGAGTACCGTACATAAGTTTTATTATGTATACAGCTAGAACTTGTCAATTAGAAACCTGTAAAAATAATGTACATACTAAATTTTGTTACACCAGAAATAAAAGCAGCTCTGTCAGAGTGACATATCTTTTTTTCAGTAAATGCTTGGAAAGTGTCCTAGCAAAATTTAAGTCATATTTTAGGTGTTTCATTCCAAATGCACTCATGGCTCAAATTGTGTACTCTTGATCTAGTGGATTCAGCATCCCACCATGCATAGATCTTTGAAGAGATTACCAACTGGGTTCTTATATCCAAAGAAATATCGGGATGAATTTAGTATTCTGCCACCACTGTGATTGCGCTTTATTCCGTAATTAGAGTGGTGGCAGAATACTAAATTCTTTCCGAAATATCACATGGGATTTGGGTCCATTTAAAAAAAAAAAAAAAAAAAACGTACATAAGTTTTATTATGTATACAGCTAGAACTTGTCAATTAGAAACCTGTAAAAATAATGTACATACTAAATTTTGTTACACCAGAAATAAAAGCAGCTCTGTCAGAGTGACATATCTTTTTTGCCGGGTCGCATTAGCGACCCGGCTATAGAAACCACTGTTCTCAAAATTGGAGTGGAGTCTATTTGTAACTGAAAGTGTTTTTATTTCTGTGTGTTATAATGATTGGATACATTCCTGAAAATTTGCTGTATTAATATGAGATATATGTAAATGAATTTTCAAGGGACAAAAATGACAAAGTAACAGCCAATGTTTCAGGAAAATGTAAAATATACTTCTAGACTCAACTGGAGACTGTGTTTTTCACACATTTTACACTGAATGGAGATAAAAAAAAAAAAAAAAAAAATTCCTTTTCTGTCAATTCTACAGGTGGAAAAGGTAACTTATGAGAATTCTACAGACTTATCCTTCACTTTGAAGCTATTCCTGCAAATTTTAAATATTTTTCAAATCACTGATAGTGTCTTTAAATTAAGTAAACCTCTGTAAATAAAAATATTTTCTTGCCACATTATTTCGCAAATGCAATCTTCCACATTTTACAATGGCATACACATCAAAACATCATTAATCTGATATTATATTCATTTCTATTTCTTTATACATGTTTTACCAAGAAAAGTGCAACTCCCAACTAAAAAAACCTAGTGCTATACTTAATGTCTCTTTCATGTTGTCCTTCAACTTCTTTAAAATCATACCGCGACCCGGCACAGTTTTTTTCAAATACTTGTTTCAGTAAATGCTTGGAAAGTGTCCTAGCAAAATTTAAGTCATATTTTAGGTGTTTCATTCCAAATGCACTCATGGCTCAAATTGTGTACTCTTGATCTAGTGGATTCAGCATCCCACCATGCATAGATCTTTGAAGAGATTACCAACTGGGTTCTTATATCCAAAGAAATTTAGACACCTACCTCTCAACCTGCAATTTTAACTAAATTTGATGCGTTTCCCAGAGACCAGCCTGTTCCATAGTGCATGTAGACCACATTTTGGGTGGGTCTATCAGCGTACCTGCCTTGTTCAAGGCAGCTCGCTCTTTCAACACCATAAGGTCAGAATACTGACAGAAGACCACATGCCCCAGCCACCTCACCCTACAGGCAACCAGTGTCTGCCCAACTCGGTTTATTCTCACATGCTAACCGTTATACACCCTGGTTCCTTTGTTCAAAGGAAAACTGCAGACTGTTGGCTTATAGCAATCAGCAGAAAGCATATTGGCCACCTGTCTACTATATAGTCCATTTCTCTACCTCCGTGCAGTGATGTCACAACCTTGATGCAGCTTTTACGCACACGTCAAGATAAGCCGTCTTTGTACACATGTTTAAAAACGCCATCGCTTTAAGCCATTGTGAACGGTTTACTGGTGTGCCCATCAAATCTCGTGCTGATGCCACTGCACGGAGGTAGGGAAATGGAGTATAGCGAGTGAAGCAAGCACCTTGTTCAATCTATAATATGATAATACCATACGCTTAATGAAGCCACATGTTCATTGGGTCATTTGTACGACAGCCTTCCTGCACATCACTCTACATTTTGAGAAATGTTCAATCACCTTTACTCAGGAACAGTAGTTGTTTTTTTTATTATTTTTCCCCTCCATATTTAAGAGTACCGTACATAAGTTTTATTATGTATACAGCTAGAACTTGTCAATTAGAAACCTGTAAAAATAATGTACATACTAAATTTTGTTACACCAGAAATAAAAGCAGCTCTGTCAGAGTGACATATCTTTTTTTCAGTAAATGCTTGGAAAGTGTCCTAGCAAAATTTAAGTCATATTTTAGGTGTTTCATTCCAAATGCACTCATGGCTCAAATTGTGTACTCTTGATCTAGTGGATTCAGCATCCCACCATGCATAGATCTTTGAAGAGATTACCAACTGGGTTCTTATATCCAAAGAAATATCGGGATGAATTTAGTATTCTGCCACCACTGTGATTGCGCTTTATTCCGTAATTAGAGTGGTGGCAGAATACTAAATTCTTTCCGAAATATCACATGGGATTTGGGTCCATTTAAAAAAAAAAAAAAAAAAAACGTACATAAGTTTTATTATGTATACAGCTAGAACTTGTCAATTAGAAACCTGTAAAAATAATGTACATACTAAATTTTGTTACACCAGAAATAAAAGCAGCTCTGTCAGAGTGACATATCTTTTTTGCCGGGTCGCATTAGCGACCCGGCTATAGAAACCACTGTTCTCAAAATTGGAGTGGAGTCTATTTGTAACTGAAAGTGTTTTTATTTCTGTGTGTTATAATGATTGGATACATTCCTGAAAATTTGCTGTATTAATATGAGATATATGTAAATGAATTTTCAAGGGACAAAAATGACAAAGTAACAGCCAATGTTTCAGGAAAATGTAAAATATACTTCTAGACTCAACTGGAGACTGTGTTTTTCACACATTTTACACTGAATGGAGATAAAAAAAAAAAAAAAAAAAATTCCTTTTCTGTCAATTCTACAGGTGGAAAAGGTAACTTATGAGAATTCTACAGACTTATCCTTCACTTTGAAGCTATTCCTGCAAATTTTAAATATTTTTCAAATCACTGATAGTGTCTTTAAATTAAGTAAACCTCTGTAAATAAAAATATTTTCTTGCCACATTATTTCGCAAATGCAATCTTCCACATTTTACAATGGCATACACATCAAAACATCATTAATCTGATATTATATTCATTTCTATTTCTTTATACATGTTTTACCAAGAAAAGTGCAACTCCCAACTAAAAAAACCTAGTGCTATACTTAATGTCTCTTTCATGTTGTCCTTCAACTTCTTTAAAATCATACCGCGACCCGGCACAGTTTTTTTCAAATACTTGTTTCAGTAAATGCTTGGAAAGTGTCCTAGCAAAATTTAAGTCATATTTTAGGTGTTTCATTCCAAATGCACTCATGGCTCAAATTGTGTACTCTTGATCTAGTGGATTCAGCATCCCACCATGCATAGATCTTTGAAGAGATTACCAACTGGGTTCTTATATCCAAAGAAATATCGGGATGAATTTAGTATTCTGCCACCACTGTGATTGCGCTTTATTCCGTAATTAGAGTGGTGGCAGAATACTAAATTCTTTCCGAAATATCACATGGGATTTGGGTCCATTTGCCCTATCTGTGTACTGAAGACTGCACTTCTTGGATTGGCCTGTTTGAAAAGCACATCTCGTTGTGTGAATGCAACAAGTTTGTATGTGCAATGCCTGCCACTTTGTTAAAAATCCCCATCAAACACACTATTATGCCAAGTCTTTGGTCAGTGGCTCTTGAAATGGTTCTTCATGCAACACAGTCGCCTGAAGAACGGTTTCAAGTCCCACTGACTCAAAAGATAAATTGAAAGTCAACTAACTTTACAATTCTACAGCAATATGTGGTTTAACTGGCATATGTTTAAGATGCATAGTTCTGCTGTTTTTGAAGAATATTTTTCTAAATAATAAATGTAATGAGAATGCATTCTTTCTCTTAAACTTATGTTCAAGTCAACATCAAACCTGCACAGTTATAGTGTATTGAGAAGTTGTGCAGTTTTAACCAGCCTGTCACAGCTGTTTGACCCCAAACAAATTGTCTCTTATTTTTAGAGCAATTTAAGCAGTGGCGACACAATTTGACAACAGCTATAAGTAGGGACATGCAAGAACCTATTACCTCTGCAAAATCAGACAAATCCATTGTGGAAATCTTGCCATATAGGCCTACAAAGGTCATAATTTGTATGTTATAGCGCCCTTTATATGCCCATTCTCCATAGAAAGACATGGAAAACTAGATTTTAAAGAAAAATCATATTTGCCCGCAATGAAATTTTGTAAAATTTACACAGAATGTAGTTAGTGGACTAAATATTCCAAATCAGTTGTCAAAAGTGTGTCGCCAGGGATAATTTGTTTTATTTCTGGTTTTTGTCATAATAAATGAGACTTTCAAACAGCTGTGCTGTAATGCTGAGGATGAATGTGAAATAGTTGTATAAGATAATGTTTGTGTTACCTTCAGAAAGAGAAAAGTTTTTAACATCACATATGAACATGAAGAGCAAAAATAATTTTCAGTCGGTCATTTTAGACTGGTCTTCCATTTAACCATTATAAACCACTGGTTATTAGTAAAATCACTCGCATCAAAAGAAATTCAGTGCGGTTGGCATCAGAATATTCAGTATCATAACAAGCAGGGGCGGAGGGGGCGAGCACCCCCTGCTCAGAACCCTTACTCCCCACCAGCCCCCCAAGTAAACTGACCATTTGTACAGTGTCTATGGAGAAAGACCCAAATTTGCCCCATCAGAAAATGCTAGACACCCCTTCTGTCCCTCCCCCATTTGCAAAGGTCTGGTTACATGCCACTGAGAATTTTTCAGAGGCATGCCAAAAACGTAAACTATTAAAATAATTTTATGACACCTGTGTGAGCCATGACCAAATATTTAGACACTTGTAGTGCTTGTTAGAAAAGAGGTATACTTTGCCCTATTATATTCCCTGTGGTCGAGTGGTATTTCTCACATCTAGATAGCGAGAGTGATCGGGTTCAAGACCGTGTATTTTTCCTCTAAATTGGGCCATTCTTCGGGATTTCACACATGTGACCGAACTTTATTTGCCTCCCATGACAAAACACATACTCTAGCAAAAGTGGAAACATTATTTTTGGTTAGATTTTGTCCAAACCTAACCAAAAATAATGTTTCCAATTTCGCTAGATTGGTTGTTTTGTCATGGGAGGCAAATAAAGTTAGGTCACATGTGTGACATTCCGAAGAATGGCCCCTTTATTTAATTTGATGCTTGCCAGTTTCTCTGAGTCTTTATAATAAAACTAAAGTGAACATAAACGTTTATTTGTGCAATTTAACATTGTTACGGATTGTTCAAAAGGATGCATACATCTTGTACAATTACAACTTATAAGGAAGACAGTAATTTTCAAGTTGTATTGTGCAATGGGCTTGGTTATTAGTTTAAATGTGCATTTTGTGATTCTAGCATCTTTTGTTTTATTTATGGTTCATTAGATATTTTTGAGAAAAGAATAATAATTTCCCAAATTTCACTGATTCTGATCTTGTTGTTTTGTTGTTCACAATCAAATGCTTGTAATCAGATTTTGTAAATTGTCTTATCAGATGATGAAGGTTAACGTTTGAGATACAAAAATATCAACTTTTTAGGAAAGTTGGTGGACAAGGCCGTGGATCCAAAATGCCCCTGTGAATTTTCTGTATTATTAATGCATAGGTGATGACCAGAGGGTGTTTTGAATCAGTCCCATAGTGCATTGCAATGTGCCTATACTGAACTGTACTAAACACATGTCAGTACTTAGGGATATAAAGCATTCCAAAAGTTTAAGAACCACAAGATATTTCATGATTATGCAAACAATTCCCTAAGTACTAATGCTTTGTGCACTAAAATAAGCATAAAAGTCAGGATTTTTATGTGTTAAGAATAGGATTTTTGTGGGATCACATGACCCTATTGAGGTGAAATTTCCCAAAACTGGTGCATTGCGGGATTGACTCAATACACTCTCTGGGTGATGACCAGGCGCGGATCCAGGGAGGGGCGCGCGCCTCTCGGTAATTCTGCAAATTCTTGCAAAATCAGCCCATTTTGAGCTATTTTAGACCAGTTACAGCCTTTCAGCCCCCCGGTAATTTTGACATTTTTCGATTCCTGGATCCGCCATTGATGACTCATGTGGTGATAATTGAAATTTCAATCATAAGTGAAGGCTTCCAAATGATGATATGTTTGTGCTCATTTTTTAGTACAATCAAGGGTCCAGCCTCATTAAAATCCTGCACTGCAAGCAAAACAATTTAAAAGGAAATGTACCACATTTTTCAGTTAGTGCCTAATTACTATGGGTAGTAGGCCTATTTTTTATTTTATTTGAAAGGGGAAGAGTGGGAGCATAGGTATATAGTCAAAAATATTCCAGTGTTTGATTTTAAACCAGGTCCATACGCGGGGGTGCAAATAGAGCAAAACATCCACTTTTTGCCAATTTTTATCAACAAAAGGTCCAAAATGTAGAGAAAATTTTTACAAGAAAGTCTATATTTTTTGGTGATAAGATTTTCAGAAAGTCCAAAAGACCATTTTTAGGGGGGTTAGGTCCACTTTAAAAAAAAGTCCACTTTAACTCCAGCACCCCCCTAATAAATCCTGCATACGACCCGGTTTTGAACTCAAGTAGCTTATGACTTGACCATTTCAAAGTGTCATCTCCATCGAATCCAAATTGAATTAATCAAGTTTAATTGGACATTTAGGACTTTTAAGACAACTTTCCTGTTTGGTCATTTTAATCTTCACTGTCTCTGTAAAGTATCTATTCCAAATTGTATTTCTAGTGTAAAGTCATACCCCACTGGATATAATATTATGTATGCTATTGAAGGAACAGATTTATACTTGTGCATTTTAACCAACTCCTTTGTACCCTCAAAAATAAGCATTTCTTACTTTTATATATTCCTTATATAAGTTGATCTAGGCAATCATGACAAAGTATTGTTTCTTTTCTGAAAGAGAAACCTATCTCTGACAAGGCTGTTTGAAATGACCTTGACTTAAACAAAGTTGTTTCCTATTCTAGATATATCTGTGAATATCTCAATTAAAATTGATATTTTGGTATATATATATATTATATACATATATAAATATATTCAAATATGAAGTGTCAAATATTTGTTGATACTTGTGAATAAATGTACAAAAGATGGCTGTTATGATAAATATCTGTGTGTGCAATTATTGCTTTCTTATTCTTTGTTAGATTAAATTAAATCCTCATTTGCTGGCAGTATTACCGTGTGTGAGAGGTGGATTCAGCCACCCCCTTTAGCAGGGGCAAAACCGATGAAGTAAGTATAGTCCGCCGTACTCATAGTCCACCGTACTCATAGTCCGGCTACAACAGTAAAGAATATGGCACTTGATTCAGTTGACTCTTCACGCAACATTAGTTTCACGCTTTATTCCGTTGTCTATGGAGCCCGGACTGTGGCTCCCGGCGGACAATAATTACTATACTTTTTTTAATTCTTGTAACAAGAAGAACACTTTGGTTACCTTTTTAAAGCAATCCAAGCATTTTTCATTTTTGACCCCTGTATTATGAATTTCCCCCTCCTGGATCCCCCCCCTTTTTTGAGGGGCACCCCATCTAAATTTGTTCATTAACCTTCATAGAAGACAAATCCACTGAGAAATGCTGCTCTGCTCCCCACGGTCACAGAATTGCCCCAAATGACCCAACTATTTATTTGGTGTGATAATAACTCTCGTTATTGGGCCTGTCTGAACATGGCTAATATTCCTCTCATGGCTGGGTTCAAAGGGCCCTGGAAACCGAGGTTAAAAATGCTATCTATTAGTTTCTCGTGCATTACCAAAAATCAATGTCCTTGCGACAGTTTGACCAAAATTCCTGGGTTCGAATCCCGGTGGGGTCATGGCACTTGCTGGGATTTATTCGGGTACTATTCTGGATTTGATCTGTATACCAGCTATTGATTAAATACAGAATACCGCTCTCCTCCATGGTTCACTTGGAATTGGGCAAATGGATCATGAAAGCATCCCGTCCTTCGGAGGGGACGTTAAGCTGACGGTCCCGTGTACAGAGAGTCACAACTGTACATGTACATCGCAGTCAGTGTCGAATAAGAGTAGGGTGAAAACCTCTGACTGTTCCCAATCCGCCCCAGCCTCAAATAGCGGGTCATGTTAGGAGCATCCGTATCATGGATCACAGCGGTCCCCCGGATCAAACAACACTCAGTTGTATAAATCCTAACACCACAACAAAGCCATTACCAATGACTGGTGAATCCGATAGCAGAAGAAGTTTGACCGACTCAATTAAAGCAACGCACAACCGCGGGGGCCTTTGTGCCATTATTTGTCAAAACTGAGCATGCATTGCATTGAATTTTGGACCCAATGCATTTCAAAAACCTTGTACAAAAATATTCAGCCATTAACATCTCTAATCATGAGGAAGAATGACAGAATTTGTTTTTCCCATCAAACCCAGACACCTCATGACCTCTTTCACCATCAAATTTCCGGATCCAAGCATAAATCATCACATTCTATTGATTTATTAACATTCTTAAATACAGGGTTCCAAAAAAAATAAGCCCCCCTAAATTCAAGGACATTTTGTGGCATAACTTCACTTGGAACTGGATGTTTAGAAAATTTAAAAAGGTTTGAATAGAGGGGAAACAATTTGGCTCTGCCACAAAGTTGTTGCTTTTCAAAATAATTTGGCATCACACACACTCCCCTTGTTCCAAAAATGTTGCCAGAGGAAAAAAAAATGGCATTACCGTTATATGTAAAGGTCTAAGTCAAGACTTATCAATTTACAACAACAATTTCATTTTTTCTTTCATTTATATTCATTGCAGTCTGAGTAAATAAGCTTAAAACATGCCACATAGGTAAACAAATAAACAGAACAAATCTTGCAGGAAACAAACAATGAGATGTAAGGTTTGTACCAATTATCAGGAACAAAATAGCGTAATTTCTTGCATATTGCTCTTTTATTGAAACAAAAAAGTAATGTTTGAAAATGGCCTGTTTCAATTCCAAAAATGAGCTTAATTGTTTTGTCATTCAGAGAGACTCATAGTCAATGTTTACTCCATCTGCACTTTGGAAATCAAGTGAAGTGTTATTACATGCTTGTTTACAATTTTGATGTTTGTGATGAATGTGGTTCCATGCTCGCTGGATAATTCCACCCACTTTGAGTCAGGCTTGTGCGTTCCCATGTGTCGATTGCGTCAAATTTCAACCGGGGTGCTTACACAAATCTAATTCTCATTATTGTCTGCCTATTTGTGTTATTTGTTTCAGTTGATTGGCGATGGTTAATGTTTTAAGCTTATTTACCCAGACCACAATGACCGTAAAGAAAGGAAGGAAATGAAATCGTTGTTGTTAAATGATACTTTCTGGACTTTAGACATTTATATACGGTGTAAGTGCCAATTTTTTAAATTTTGGAAAAAGGGAGTGTATGTTGATGCCAAACAGTGTTTTTTTGTGAAAAAGCACACGACTTTTGTTGCAGAGCCAAATGTTCCTCTATCAAACTTTTTAAAATTTTTTTCTACATCCAGTTCAAGTGAGTTATGCAACCAAAAATGTCCTCAAATTTTAGAGGGGGGGGGACTACTTTTGGGAACCCCTTTGATTTTTAACAATCACTCAAATGGACGCACAGATGAACCTTATTTAGTTAGGGCCCTTAATGAAAAACCCATAAGCAAGGGGTAAAGGAGCAGTACATGTTTGTTGTCTTTCTGCTATGGCAGGGGTCCTAAATGGAAGGGCAGACAGTGATTAGGACATTGGTAAAAAATTAATACCCACTTGCCCAGTTCTCAGTGGGCGTACCGATGGGCAGTGATACCAGGAGGGGGGCAAAATTTCCCAAGTCGTCCCGCCAGAGGGGGGCAAAAATTCTTAAGTCGTCCCGGTTGATTTGCTCAATTAAGTCTGAAAGTGACGAAATGCGTTGCGTTACCTGCGCGCGAAAATTTTCCAATTTACTTTAATTTTGCTCAAATTTACGCTGAAAATTGGTTAAATTTGCCCAAATAAGAGGGATTTAAAAAATGCATTTTTGGTCCATATCGTCCAACTTTTTCAAGCCAGAGGGGGCCACTTGGCCCCGCACCCGGTCGGTACGATAATGCCCAGTCTCAAAAGGACCGCTAGGAATACGGACATGGAATCGTTCCAATGGGCTCAAATAATCGCACGCCTCAAAATTTAAAATTAGGACACAATTAATGCAAAATGTGATGTGAGGTTTTAAAGTTGTTAATATCTAATACCAAAACTTTATAAAAATATGCAACCAAATATTCACAATTGTTCTTAAATTCCAGGTGAACAATGATATGCATTTCTTTTTCACTTTTGGGCACCCCAGTGAACGAGAGTTTTGTTTGTTTAGAATGAAGATGTCAGCGCATTTTATTTAAAAAATGGCTGTCATGGATTGTTGGTTCACAAAGACGGAGGAGGAAAGGAATTAATTATCTGTCAAAAGGAGTCTGTTTTTGAGGAAGGCTCTGAGATGACAGGTGTGTTTTTTTTGTCAAATATCCGAATAGGGCCACAAGGAAAAAAGAGTTAAACGGGGTGCGGGCTGTTGATCACCAAATTGCAACTTTAAGTCTGAAAAGTTACTGAAATTGAAATTATACCCCCAGATGGACAATTGCACTTGGCATGCAAGGTTTCAAGTACCTCTATGCGTACAGTACAGGCCTGTCTGCAGAGGGTGCGGGAGCAGAGAGGGGGTTGGTGTACCCCCCAATTTCCACAAAAGGTGCACTTTTTGCTCTTTTTTTAATAAAAAAGGTCCACAATTTAGAGAAATTTTGACAAGAAAGTCCACTTTTTGGTGATGAGATGTTCAAAGTCCTAAAAGGTCCACTTCTACACGGCCAATTTCTTCATAGTAGTTACCACACAGCTACCACCGATTAGACATGGATTACCTACCCACTAGACGTACACTCGCCGGCCAGGATTCCGTGTATTTTTGCCGCATAGACGGATAGTGTACACACAGCGGCTGTCTCCCCCGTCGTGGAGTAGCTACGTGGTTACACCGGCTCTCAGCGCGCGCGGTATTTCTCATGGCCAATTTTGTTGTTTAGATATTTTTGGCGTATATTTGCATTTTTTATTACATGTGCGCGTATATGGGGGGTTTTGATGATGCCCGATTTGAATTTTATAATGATTTTCCTATAAAACGTTCAAAAATGCTAAACAGATAACAAGTATATAGCGCCCTCATTTCATGAAATTTTCATCCACTCTCAAAATGACGTCGTGGTAATCGCGGAGTAGCTACGTGGTAGCTGCGTGTCTACTCCGGTACTGTCTACACAACATCCACCTTCTATCCGCCTAGTGGGCAATTACAGGGTAGCCATTGGGGTAGGTACAGCAGAGTAACCACATCACTGTAAACCTAATAACTGTGTACTTTGGAAGTCCTATCTTGCAGCTACTGCCTCGCAATTAGCCCAGTGTGAACTGTGCAGTAGCTGCCGCGGTAGACATGGTGTAGCTGCCGTATAGGCTACCACGTGAGTAAGAAAACGGCCGTGTACCCAAAAAAGTCCACTTTTCTGAAGTACCCCCAAAATAAATCCTGCGTAACCCTGTGGTACTGTATATGGGTCATGCATGTAGGGTGGAAGAAGTCCTTGAGTACTTCCACATCCCTACTGTATTTTGCAGACATTTTAAACAATATGAACCAATACAACAAGTGTTTTGAGTAAAATTTATGTTCAGTTTTGGGTAATGCCCACCATTTCACAGAAAATGAATTCCACTCTGCCAAACACATGCCTCCCCATTTCGAGACCAGGCTATGACCTCTGGTCTTTTGGCATTGTTAAAGGTTCATCGAGAGATTTTGTGGCACTCACATATTGTGTCATAATAGTAATTTCATATAGATTAGATGCTCAGTAGATGTCTTACCTTGTGTTTGCCTACAGAAATGTCATAAAAGAGAGAAAACAGGCAATTTTGATTTGCTTGTATTTCATTGTAAAACATAGGCTGAATTTCAAATTTGCTCCTAAATGAAATTAGAAATTTCGCAATATTTGTACCAAAGAAAAATTTCTCAGCATAATTCTTTTAGATGGGGGTATTTTGATGGAAAGCTTTACATCAAGGCAAAAATCAGTGCTTTTGATTTTTTAGGACACCTGATATGTGAAATCTCTCGTTGCACCTTTAAATACCAGCTGATACAACTTTCACACAAGGCTTCTCTGGATGAAAAGACAGAAGGTATTCTTCTCAGTCATCTGATGTGTAAGAGACTGGTCTCCATAGTTTGAATGCCCCAGCCGAGGCACTTATCATGCATGACTCTTCTGGGTGAAATGAGAGTGAGTGCACTGTACCACTGCCAGCTTCCTCAATGGTACTGCTCATGCTTCCCTGAAAATACAGAAATGCTGCTGGTGAGTTATAAACTTATTTGTAGACTTCAAATTAGGCTTGTACATTGTATACATAGGTCCACATGAAGGGGGGGGGGGTACTCAACACAAATTACCATATGGGGATGTGCCACAGGATGAATTTAGTATTCTGCCACACTTAAAATTCGGCACCTTTAACATGCGGTTTATTCCGTTAACATTGCCGAATTCGTAGCCTGTGACCGAATACTAAATTCTTTTCTGTGCCATAAACATGGGTCTCATTTTCAGCCTTCTGGTATATGAATGACCACTTTTTAAATTCCAATTTTGGTGGGCATTCTTTTTTCAAATTTTCCTCAAATTATTAAAATTTCCTCAATTGGAAGCCAGCATTTTTTAAGAATTGTTAAAAAAAGTTGTCCAATTTCCTCAATTTGGAACCAAAATTGTCTTAATTGCTAAAAAGTTTAAAATTTTGAGGAAACAATTGCAAATTTGTGTTAAATTTGGATCAAAATCTGTTGTCTAGTAAAAATTGGTATGGGTCCTATTTTTAGACTCTTGGAGGCATGTCCCTATAATAATAATAACATTAATTTCTAATGCGCCATCAATCTAGATAACTATTCCGAGGCACAAAATATAAAAATACAGACATATAACAAATATTATGTGAAGCAACATGAGATCAATTATACACTTTGTCATATAAGTGAGTCTTTAACAAGCGTTTAAATTATTGAAGTGAATCACCACCATCTGATTTCCAAAGGTTGTAAGTTCCAGAGAGTAGGTGCAAACAACTGAAAAAGCTTGATCACCAAATGTAGATCGAGTTCGTGGAACAACAAGCAAATGTTTGTCAGAACGAAGCATGTGTGAGGGATTATAATGAACAAGCAGATTTGATAAGTACTTTGGGGCAGTGCCATTCAAAGCTTTCCATGTGAGAAGAATTATTTAAACTTAATTCTCTCCCGAACAGGGAGCCAATGGAGGTCTTATTTTAAAGGTGATCCTCATTGCTCGGATGGCATATTTTAAGCTATATACCAATGGAAAGCTTATTTTATAGCGATTTTATATTTAACTGTGACTATTTATGAGACTATACTTATGCTACTTTGGTTACAAGAGGCCAAAATGAAAAATGGTCTTTTAGCAAACATCACTTCAGCGAAAGTCAATATTATTGACCTGGGTGCTGTGAGGTGGTGACGTCACCGATTGTGTAATCGTCGATGCAAGTAAACAAAATCACATTCAATTGGATTGCTCGCTTCTGCGCTTTCGAAGACTTACCATTATTTTCTCTAAATTTTGCTCAACTAAATCAGAATTATGAGCAATACAGAATACAGATACTGTCCCTGTTGAAGTATCTGGTAGATTTGATGGCTATATCCCACTCATCACCAGAGAATTTTGGTTCATCGCATTTTAAAATAATGGACTCTTGCTTCGTTTTATTGCTGCAATTTATTATGGTGAACAAACTGTCCGCTATTTAGGTTCAAGAAATTACCGCATGTTCGCTCGATAGCCAGACTACCGGAAACCATATCAACGCCACAGTGATTCTTAATTAAAAAGGTTCAATTAACCATAATTGAGTTACTGTTTCCCGGTCTGAGAAAAGCCAGATTAAGATATATATCCCACCGTTCTTTTCGCCCTGATATGCCTAATCTCATGCATTCATCGTGGTTGGGGGGGGTAGCATAAAGGGTGTACGAAACCAATGTAAGAGCTTGTCTTTAGCCACAGCACGTGGTAGTTTTTGACCACCACCACTCTCCCAGGGGCAGGTCTCCTCACTAACCTTAAATGCCTCTATTTATTTTTCTCTTATTTTTTTTTTGACGCTAAAATTTTTTCCCTCTAACCCTCTGCCTCTACCTGAAAAAATAATGACAATTTTTATATTTAAAGAACGTAAGCGAGATATCGCTACTGCTATTGTTGTCAGCGCTCATAATAGCTTCCGCTCTGGAACGGTTGCCACAACCTATACTCCAGGAGCATATGTGTCAAAATCTCACTTTGCGTGTGAACACAGCTTGCCTCGGAGGCTCTGCTCGCTACTACTCGCATCGATTCACCGTAAGCGATGGGAATTCAAGCGATTTTTTTCACATTTCTTGCACACTTTCTATGAAGCCGGGAATTATAATATTACCAATCTACAGAGATTAAGGAACCTAGTCAACCAAAATTTCATCGCTATGATATTGGCGAAATTCAAAACAGAAGAAGAGGAGCGATTTGGGGTTTCCTTACATTTGAAGATGCATTGCGCAACAGGACTTGTGCATTCGCCTACGTCACACGAAGTTGCCAAGGTCAGAGGAAGGAAGCTTTTAGCGTATTTTTTGGGCGTAAAATCTCAACGAAATATAGGGTAGTTTTGGTTTATAGCGGCCATATTACATGATTACTTTTTTTTGGGGAAAAGATTTTTTGGCATCCTGAAGTCATAAGCTTTCCCTTGGTATAAATATACCGTCCGAGCATGAGGATCACCTTATTTGGAGTGATTGCAGGGCTTGAAAAAATGTAACTTTCCCGGGAAATAGTCACATTTCTCACAGATCTCCCACCCTTCTTATGTACTCGTAAATTTCCCATCCAAATGGCCAATTTCCTGGGAAGGGAGCTTCCCTAATCCCCACTTTTTCGAGCCATGGTGATGTGATAAAATTTCTTTTTTTGGTAAGAATGCAGGCAGCTGCATTTTGAACAAGTTGAAGTTGGCGAGGTACGTGATCAGTGATACCAATAATAAGAGAATGTCCTACCCACAATCACACTTGAGAACCCCTGGTCCCACATGTTTCCGATCCAATAGAATAACAGCTGCTTAAGTTGATTTGCCATTTTACCCTTAAACCTTTTTGAAGAAATTAGTTGTTAGCTTGGATCTGGCTTTCAGGACAAAAAACAATGAGCCTCACATTTCACATCAAAAGCAGGAAAAAATAGTAAAATCCCTCTCAAAACTTACAATTTGTTTCAAATTTGTTTCATAAATTGGTTCAGGAAAAAAATCCGACTACCACTGTTCATGGTATTTTCAAGAAGAGAGGTGTTGGTTAAAATTGACACAAGAACTAAATTGGACTACAAGAGTTCTTATATTTTGACGACATATTTCAATTTCCACACATCATATCTTAGATATGAACTTTTCAACCTTGAATTGAATTTTATCTCTGTTTTTACTTTAATCATTTCAATATTGCACTGGTCATCATTGCCTAATACGGAAATACCACATAACACCAAGTGCTTAAACTCATATAGAATCAGTTGACCTTTACCATGATCTCAATATTGTAGAAAGTGAAGCTAAGGTAATTGGAACGCTTTTTTGAGTGTTTAATCTCTGAGAAACCACAGGATAACCAAATAGCCAATGACTGCTATTCACTAAACATTTTGAGCTCAAAACAGGACAAGCCTACCCTCATTAACCCCCTTGGCACTACTGATTCTTATTTCTACGGATGTGCATGTTCATGTTCCATTGTACTTAAGAGGATGTTTGGCAGCAATAACGGTGCAAAATTGAAGGCACTAAGTATACTAAAATTTGCCGTTCTTAGTCCATCCAAAAACTTGGCAGAAACATGTTTTACCTAATACCTCAGAATTGCTTTTTTTTGGTCCATAATTATTTATTCATGATATAACACCCACGGAGTCGGAATATACAAATTGGAGTCGGTAAGTGAAGTCTTTAACCTTTTTTTTCCGACAGGTTTTTCCGTCGGACAAACCCCGCGATTTCCTATGGTAACTCTAGTTCGACCAGCCCGGGCTTCGCCTGGCTACGACGGTGAGCTAGTTTTACTACTATCTTGGTGGGCATGCGGATGTGGCGCGGATTTGGGACTTTTTTGCGCGGATTAGCGCGGAAATTGCCGATTTATCGGTGCGGCGGAAAAACGCGTAATTGCCGAAAATCGCGCGCGGAATTTGAGTTTTTCCAACGCGGATTCTCCCGGACCTAGCACTAACCTGCCTAGCCATTGGCATCTAAGCATATTTATTATGATATTTGAAAGATAGGTTATGAAGCAAATCAGATGTTGTAAGAATGGTTTAGAAAAACCCAAAGCTTGCATATTAGAAGCACTATTTTGATTGGTTCCAAGAGGGCTATCTCCATGTTTTTTCTTGTATTGAGTCAATCAGAGGTGGTAATGCCCAGGAGGGTCAACATAATAGAGAATCATCATGGCTTTAGCTTGTTTTCAATCTGTCTAACAGTACTTCAAATTTGAATGAAATTTTATTTACGTTTGGCTTATTACCTCAACTAAGTCCCAAAAACAAATACGTCCATCTTCAATCCACCCACAACGGGGTGTCAATAAGGGTCCACCCCAAATACAACTATCTATTCTACTACTCGGTGTTCTTGTCCCTGCATATCTCCGAGGACTCGCCGGTATCTGTTTTCCTCAATCTCAGTGTGCTGTCCATTGAAGATGTGAGCATGCACTGACCATCCTTGGTGAATGTCACACACGTAACAGGCTCTGTTAGGCCAATTATAATACAATTTTACAATATTTATAAAGCTTTTTTGGGTATTTTTTAATTTTAACTTTTAATTCCTGCACATTATATATTACAGTGAGTTTGTTTGTATGATTTGAAATTTAAGCATCCGCAGATGGGTTTCCTTAAACTTTCTCAGTTTGTTACAAGTAGCCAGTAACTAGGACACGTTTGGACAAAGTTGGCACATGTGTGGAAACCTAGTGACAAAACTATGCAAATCAATGTAAACAATCATTACACTTTCCTTTCTTAAATATAAATTGTTTATCAAATAGATGTTTCAACAACTGATTTAGCAAACCGTTTTTACAATCAACACCTGTTGCTGATTTACCATTTTGCCTTGATACACGTACACATGCCTAAGAATTGAATGCTTACACAGGATAGTCAGTAAGCCAAAACTTTTCTAAAACCTTTTATTTGCAAAGCTTGGTAAATTACTCTGGGTCAGAACCAACATCAGCAGTGGTTGACCAGCATGGGCCGGGGGCAATTTCCCCCTATTTTTTTGTCCACTGGACCCCCAGTTTTGCCTCCCTGGCCAAAGAATTTTCTGCAAAAATCAGCTATTTTGGGGGCCAAAAATCACAAAAGTTGGGCAAATAACCGTGATTTTTTTGCCCCAAAACTTTGGTAAAAATCTCGAAATTTTGGAAGTTTTTCCACGCACAATTTACTTTTGCACCCACAAACTTCACTTTTCCCCCTCCCCCCCCCAAAAACAGTCCTGGCACCACCATCGTACAAGAGTCAATTAATGAAGCACCAAATGGTAAACAATTTTAGCAGTGTGTGCTGATTTGTCTCTCTCTAAAGGTACAATTTTTTGTGACTAACCATTTTGAAAGGTCAACATACTTCCCACACAGGCTGCATTTAGTTTGCCATTACGTAGATCTATCGTCTAACATATCCATCAACTGATGCCGGTGAGTATCTCATGATCAGAACACCTGGATGCTAGATATGCTGTCCTTGGCTTCATCAATAACTGAATTGGGTCCAGTTTTCTTGATCGACAATCCCATCACGGACTGTGGCATCTATCGAACCCATGAAATGTTAAGAAAAGACACAACTCTTTGCATTTAAAAAAGTCATCAAATTCTTTTCTACAAGCTGTACCGTCTACAGATTATCAATATACTTTAAGCTGGAATTAATAAGATCAAGGATATCCGTACTTAGTCCCTTCTTTCAAAATTTATGCAATTTCAGACAAATCTGCAGGCAAATTTTCCAAATTAAATTTAATTCAAACTATGGCAATTTCTACCCCACATCCCGTCCCACATAGAAAAGTGGTGTATCGTGGGGGATGCGTTCATGCCAAAACATGCAACTCAGGCCATTTTTGGCTATTATCTTAGAGGTCTTTTTGGTCCCCTGGGGTACCCCTAAAAGCAGGTCTGATACGCCAGTGAAGAAGCTCATAGTCTCATAGAACACATTGAAACAAAATAATTTCAAGTGTTCCAATTTATATGGTTCGGGTGCGTCCGCGCATATTGTGTATAACATGTATTTTTACTTTTTGTGTACCGGTACTTAGAGAATTTTTTCATTAATTAGCCTACATGTACACATGCTTTCTTGGTTGCTTGTGTGCTGTTACGACATACTGGACACTATCATGAACTCAGCAAACAGTTGACATCAGCCACTTTATGCATTCTCTTTATATTGCATAACATTTGAGCATTCCACCATGCCCTTCGCCAGTTTAAGCCAATTCATTCATTTTCTTCAAGACCTTTAAAACAAATAAGCCTCAATTTGTGTCCAAATGAAGTTTTTTTGCATTAACTCAAATACCACAAATGGTGAACTGAAAACTGGTTCAAAAATGTCAGGATCCCGACAATTGTGATGGCTAGAAAGGTCCTGGAAAAGGGTCATTCCACACCAACTTTAACAAATAAGACCACCTGTACTCCCTCAGTTTCTGGCTTCGTGGTCAACCTATATTAAGAAATAAATATGAAAATTTTGCACTCCTAAAACTCCATTTCCTTTCTTCCTACAGTAACTTAAATTTAAAATGTGACCACTTATGCAAATGTTTTACCATTTGGGGGGACATTTGCACATTAGTCTTAGTACCTTTGCATATTGTTCCCTAAATATCAACATGCAATATGAATGACTGAAACATGTCAGTGGCAATTGAGACACAATGTCATGGCTTTAAATTTTTAGAACAAAATGACCGAAATTGTGGCTTAAATAAACCTGGAAGAGATAAACTCTCTTTGTAGCTATACAGTATCAGTGAAAAAATTCTGTGAGAAATTATAAAATTGATGAATTTCTGAAATGCCATCATTTGTCATAAAGAGACAGGCATGCAGGGCATTTCCAGAAAGCACCCCCAATTCGAATTCGTGAACAACTTGGCCATGGGATCAAAGGAAAAATTGTTCATTTTGATTACATACTTCGCAGAAGTAAACCATTTTTCCGCTCATAAATAATAATAATTTTATAATTACCATTTATTGGTTATGGCAATTGTAAAGGTTGCACATTTTCATGAAAGTGAATAAAATGCCATCTCAATTCTTTTCTGAATATTAGTGATCAAGGGACATACACTATGCTACATTGACTCAAGCAAATAATGGCATTATTGACAAGTAAATCCACCTGGTATTCATTGGACAAAGGACTTTTAATTCCCCTTGTTTAGTTGGAACTGCAGAGTCTTTGTTACTGTCCATGCAGTTGAATAGATGGCAGGTGTTATAGACTGGTTATCCCCGCCCAGTTTTGGATAGACGTTTCACATAGAAGTCTCAAGTACGCAAATGAAGCATTGCCTTTGATTCCGCCATGCACTGTATGATGTTGTGCAGTAGCGCAGGACGGAACCAATGGCAACTCTTTTGTATACTTGGGACTTCTATATGAATGGTCCATATGCAGTTTGGATTGAGCTGGCCTCGTTCACGAAAAAATAACCTTTGAGGTTCTACTGTGAGTTCAATAATTTTGACTGTATATTTCATCATTTATTGAAAAAAGAAACTAATGTGAACAAAACCTACGGTGGGTATGTTGCTTGGTAAGCGGTGACCTAACATTTTTGTGCAGAACCAAGATCCATAACTTATTGGCGATACCTCAGTTCTATTCACTTTACACTAGGTATTTAGAAAAATACAAAAGAATGGGGTCTTGCGACCTATGCTAACAACACGGTAAATTCAAAAGAAATGGGGTTACGCGACATGTTACTGTAAGTTAAGTTTTGTTTCTGCACAAAGATGTTAGGTCACAGTCTGCCAAACAACTTTCTTTCATGATTTTTTGTTCATCTTTTTTTCCTTTCCGGAAAAATGATGAAATATATGGTCAAAGTTTATTGAACGCACAGTAGAAGCCTAAGATTTATTTATTTGTGAAAGAGGACGAGTATCTTGTGGTTTGCGTCATGAAAAAAAATAGCTCAATCTTAATCTGGTGATGAGCACCTGAAATCCT
The DNA here is from genome assembly GCA_023653785.1 of Ophioderma brevispina. Lineage (NCBI taxonomy): Eukaryota > Metazoa > Echinodermata > Ophiuroidea > Amphilepidida > Ophiodermatidae > Ophioderma > Ophioderma brevispina. The sequence goes on from JAMKCH010010582.1 coordinate 62,367, forward strand.
TTTTATCTGGAAGTACAGGGCCATTGTTATTTCCAATACAGTTGAAAAGTAATTTGTAGTGCTTTATCCTCTGCATACCGAGCGAATTTACTGGATATCAACAGTGCTATTATTTGCTCGAGTCATGCTGCATGATGTATATCTACTGGTCACTGATATTTAGGAAAGAAATTGCTATCGACATTTAATTCATTTTCAATCAAATGTGCAAACTTTTGCACTTGACATAATCCAGAATATTGAAAGGTATAATTAGACAATATTAAATGGGCAGGAATCAGTTACTTCGCCGATATCCGTAACCAAAGTCCTCATGCAAGCATCGTTCTCTCTTTGATCCCATGGAGTAAACAGAAATCTGAGAGAAAACAAAGTTATGCTTTTCTATCCATGGAACGATTATGATAACAGCCAATTTCAAAACATAGTTTTTATTTTCCTTTCTTTCTTCTTGTTTGACCATAAACCTCCAAAATGTTATTGTGTTTCTACCACTGATTAATAACAAATCATGAAATTGAGTGAAATTTGTATCCTAAAACCTAAAAAAATTCCTACCTGTCCCTTTAAATTAGAAGAGGATCCACATACTAAGGCAGTCACAAAACTTGTATTTGTGCATGTAAATTTTATTTTCTAAATCGAGCCCTGCTTAGAACATTTTTTGAATGCTCAATCATTAAAATCCAAGAGAAATGGGAAAATTGTGGACACAGTTCAGAACTGTGTTATTATTGACATGAGAACAAAGGAAGATAACAAGGAGTATTTTCTCACACCAATCAATACTGGGATTGAATGGGAGGTCAATCATGTTGTTTAATATTAAGTCTGCTGTAACAAAGAATTGGCTACACTCATTGCATAAGCCATGGCATGAATAACTAAGTTGTGTTTGTAAACAGTGAAATCTTCTTTACTTTAACACAATTCAGTTAGTGTCCTTGTGAGTCTGTGGATAGACAGAGACATTCATGGGAGTAGAGTTTGTTAAAATATGGTTAGATTAGGCGACGAACATAAAAACCCTGTTTTACGGGCCCGACCGACCCTGACTTTTCAGTTCTGCAGAATTTTTTTTTTTTTTAGTTTTTTTCCAAAAATCATGTAAAATCAGCCTGTTTTTAGCCAAAATTTATCAATTTGGCAAATTTTTTTAAAGAAAATTTGTTTTTAAAAATGTTTGATTTTTCTCTTGATTTTTTGAGATTTGGGGCTTTTTTAGGCCAATTTTGATCTCCAGAAAAGAAAAAAAAAGAAAAAAAAAGAAAAAAATTCGCCTCCCCCGACCGACCGACCCTACTCGAAAGGTCCGCTCGCCCGTAAAACAGGGTTTTCTTTTTTCGTCGCCTTACGGAAGCCTTTTCAAAATAAACTTTAGTCTAGATGTTCACATACCTGATAAAATAACAGATGAATCTTCGTTGAAACACACACAATTCACTCTGCCTGCATGTCCGCGAAACTTGCGTAAGTCTGTCCTGAACTGACATCCGCAAAGTATACTGTCCTTATCTAACCCACACGATGTAATCTGTGCATTGTCCACAGAGCTTTTGGCATCAAGCACTTCGTATCCATGTCCAGAATAAGCTTCAACAGGAGGCCTCTGTGTGGGTTCCACAATTTGACAGATTTATCACTCCCGCAAGTTAGACAGTAATTACCGTCTTGTTGAAGCGAACAGGCGCGTACAGCACCCTGCTTGCAGTCTACCGATTTCATCAAGTTTTGTTTGGAAGTTCAATTAGCACATACTACCATGTTTACATTTGTGAGCTGTTCACAAAGAAAAAGTCAGAATGTAACATAAAGTCTTCTCTTGAACTGAAGTTCTGCAGCAGACGAAATAGGACGTATGACGGGCTCTGGGTGACAGGCTTGCGTGTGACTATAAGGCAGAGGTACTCCTGAATGACCGTATTTGAGTAACATCTATTTTGATTGGCCTCAATCCCTTTATTATAATGGGAAGAATTGACCCAATCAAAATAAAGCTAAGCCATGCTACTAAAATTAGAACAAATATGGCGAGTCCATGGCAGGTGAGTTGGGACACGATTTACTTCATTTAAAAGACGAAGTTCTTTCTTGGTGTTTGTTCATTGATTAGGATAGATAGATTTGAAAGACCACTGAGATTTCGCTTCTTCCCGAAATTTACCTTGTGAGAGAGATAGAACCCTCAATATTGGCTCTTCACTTCCCCATTCACGCGTGTTAGTTTGTGATTGGCTGATCACTCAGTCTCAGTTAGCACGATTCTATCTTGCTTCTTCACTGTGGTGGCAACTTTTGTTTTGGTCCTTTATCATTTTGCACTGGGATTTTATCATTTTCATTTTTTTCTATAGGGCCCGCCCTGTTCGAAGCAATATGCTCTTATCTTTCTTCCTCCTTAGGTGCAAAAGGGTCTGTCTAGCGAACGTTTTTGATTCGGATCCCATAACATCATTATTTATGCGCATGTGGTTCTCACAACCTAGCTTACCGTGACCACAATCGTCTGAGCTTTCTTGTGAGGTGTTGATGTTGTTCGCAGAATCACTTAGTCATTGAAAAATTGACGGAGTTAAAAAGTGAAAGCGCCCAGCGACTTGATGTATCGCGGCCGTCGGGCACATTGTTGGTGGTATTTTGTACCACAAGGGTGACAGGCTGTCCCCAGAATGAACTGCAATTTTGCAATCATGCCTTATAATGCAAGCGCCGGCCTAGGTGAAAGACACAATGATAAAGCGAAGGCCAGATGCAGTATAATGCAAGTACGAATCGTGCTAAGTCCTCAGTCTTGCCATTGGCAATGCACTGACACTGATGACATGCATTCATGTCGACATTGACAGTTGGCATGTGCGAAAAAAATAAATTTGGTCCAGATTACTGTTATTCACTGCAGTATTGGTTTGATGATTATATACTGCCTCACTTAGAAAACTGTGAGGACATTTCGTCGATTGTGCTGGCTCTGACTTTGCGTGACGTCAGAATCTTTGAGAAACAGAGACATGTTTGAATCAGTGGAAACTTTGATTTACATGTGTATAAGTAGCTTCATAAATTTCCCCACATGTGCAATCGTAATAATGGATAGGTGTAGCAAATAACACCATTTCTAATCTTTGATGGGGCTACTTCTCACTTTCCTGCTTTCCTTCCTCCCGCGTCAAAATCGGTTAGGATTGAAGTTTCATCCAGAGGATTTACTGCATCGTTCCGTTTCTAGTTTTTCTCTCCTTTTGATTTTAATCGCAAGTACAGTTGAAAGTAATAATTTCGACTTATTAACTTCTAATCATCCTTTTGAAACATTTTACATAAGCCGACATTTTTATGGTCAAATCCTGAAGGTTTAACCTTTATACTTTCGTACCATATTTGACTTTGCATTGGTTGTATTAAAATTGTGGGCGTTTTCCATAATGCATAGATTTAACCCTGTGGTCGAAATTTTGACTGTTACTGCTGCCGCGGGAGATGTCTCACACCACGACAACAGCTATAAACAGTGCTACATTAACCCCTAACGCGGTTGAGATGTCATGAGAGCCAACGAAAACGTGGTCACCTGTCGGGAAAATGCGTTTTCTCTCGTTGCACTCGGGCCGTCCACAACTATTTTTTGTCGCGCAGATGACTCTCATTGGACCTAATTGCATGTTGGGGGCCGTATTACCACCGGAAATGACGCGATGTTCCTTTGTTGCACTGGCCGTCTTGAAACGTAAAATGATGCGATGTTCCTCTTGCACATCTGGGCCGTCTTCCCCGGAAAATGACGCGCTGTTCCTCGTTGCACCTTGGGACGGGCTCATTCCCGGGAAAATGATGCTGTGCTTTTCACTGCATTTCGGACGGTTTGCCCCGCAGAAGGCGCAATGCGTTTCATCAGGCGGGTTGACACTGTGTACAAATCCCATAGACAATTTCGATTTCGCACTGGTAGATATAGCGCCAACATTTTCGATAATCTATTTTTTTTCAATTAATGCATAAAACGCATGTCATGACGTAAACCTGGAGCATGACGTAGCGTAATAGGCCACACACCGCCTATGACGTAGGCGGTAGTAGCGCCACTCACGACTGGCGAACTACAAGGCTACAAATTTCATGCAAATATAGTGTGAAGTCCATCCTTTTTTTAATTTATTTATTTATTATCCCTGTTCTCAGTTCTCTTGCCTTCGCACGCGATGTTCCTCGTTGCATCTGAGACATCTTTCCGTAAAATGGCGCGCTGTTCCTTTCCTCGTTGCACTGGGCCGTCTTTAACGGGAAAATGACGCGATGTTCCTCGTTGCCATCTGGGCCGTCTTCCCGGAAATGACGCGATGTTCTTCGTTGCATCTGGCTTGGCCGTTATTGACTTACGCTACTTATTCCTGTGCCGGGAAAACGCGAGTGCAATGAAACGCAATTTGGCTCCGTTGCCAATCTGGGCCTTACAAATAAAATAGATTGTCCCCCTCGTTGCATTTTGGCCGTCGGCCCGCAAAACTACCCGGTCCGGGTTAGGGGTTAATTAGTTTGTAGCCACTGAGTCCCCCGGCCCTCATTCATAACGAACAAACATTGCGGATAAGTCCAACGTTTTCAAGGACTGAAGGATTTAGCGAATCAGTGAACGAACTATCACAATAGCTTTCATCAACAACGGCGAAGTTTCATAGTGTGGTCTCAGACTATGAAATGTTTTTAAGAGAAAAAGTAATGGTACAAGTGTGTTTGATCTTATAAAAAAAATCTAGCCAAAATTCATCAAAATGAAAAATAAAAGGGGCCGGGCAGCATTGTTCGTTTAGCACGTGCCGCATGCACCCCTGTGCATGGTAGATTGTTTTCGGTGCATGTAACTACCTTCGTCACTATGCATTCACGCAGTGCATGTAAGAAAATTTTTGTAAGCTTTTACTACTTTTATATGCTCAAATATTTACTCAATTTACCACAAAATCCACCTTAAAACCTCATTCTAAAAGAAAAAAATGCAAAGAAATACCCGAGCTTTGCTCAAGTTTAATTTTGCTGTCCTTAAAATTCCAATCTCCACAGTACTCTTTTCTCAAATCACAACATCAGAATTCCCTTGTTTTTATAAGCGATGTGCTTGTGCATATTGGGGATTACCTCTATGCTATTTATAAAGCTAGCGCATGCAGTTAATGGGCCATTCTTCGGTCCCACAGTTTGTGACCTAAAAATGGGAAATTCTGATTGCACACCCAAGCGGTTTTGGCCCAATATAACCAATCGTTCATTACTTTTTGGGGATGAATTTAGTATCCTGCCACACTTAAAATTCGGCACCTTTAACTGCGTTGTTATTCCGTTAACGTTCCGATTCGTAGCCTGTTGCAGAATCTAATTCTTTCCACTTTTTGTATAATGAATAACCTTTAGAACCAACCTAACCAAAATAATTTTCCACTTTCGCCATAATTGGGTTATTTTGTCATGAGGGGCAAAATAAAGTTCGGGCACATTTTGTGACCTCAACAAAAAGGGGTTTTTATAATTCAAACTTCAACTGTAAATTTGTGAATATTAGTACTCACATTCTTATATTTATTTCAGAAAGACATGGTATTTTGTCATTACAACAATGTTGGTGTAACAATTTGGTGTAAAGTAACAAGCAAACTTTTTACTTGGTAATTAACACATTTATATCACTAAGTACTGTCCACGTGTGTGACTTGGAGGTACGTGTGGTGACATCTCCATAACGTTATAACACCAAAATTGATACCAGTGTTAATGTCACCAAAATGAAGTTTTAATAAAGCCTTGTAATCTTTTCATATTCTCAACTATTTTCAAAACACTTTCCTTACATTGTCATCAGTAATAACTTGCAAAGAAGCAATGCTACTGCAAGGCCCCTCCATGTTGCAGATTTTCCTGTGTGTGAAATAGTGCAAGTCTGCTCAATTTGGCAACTTCACAATCCGAACTTTTCAAATGCAAAATGAAATCAGTTTAAAACAGTCTTATAAAAATAATTGTGTTTTCTTGTTGAAAATGATCATAGTCCAATTTTAACTGATACAAAAAAATTAACAGCTGCTACCTTTTTTTTTTTCAATATGACCAGAATTTATGTCTTCAAATACTACAATGGTGAGTGCCGGTCACATATGTGACAGTAATTATGCACTCAATCAGGGATTTCATGGACCCGAAGGTTCCAGGTCATTGACTCTTGACTTTTCATTCTGACCCGCGAGAAAAAATGCCGAGAATCATTTTGACCCGCGGCTTTTGAATAAGCATCTCCAAAGTCGGCCGAAGGGTCGGATTTTCCTTTCCAAATACTCAAATAAATTCCACGTAGTCGCAAGTCATTGTGATTCGCGGGCTCTTTGCACCTTAAAGATTTCAAGATCCAGCTAGTGGGCTTTGAAAGTTTCCCAATACTAAGTTCCATAGTCGCAAGTCATAAGTCCCATCACACAATACCTGACAAAGAAACGATTACTAGGTGTCGCAAGTAAAATCCTATTGTTGATCTGCTTGACGGCACAAGTGCCAGTTAACGGGTCTTGACATCAATTAGATGGCCGATTAATACGATTGAAATGAATTCTGTCGTTGGTCTGCTTGAATATGGCACAAGTACACATCCTACTTGAGAAGGGAGATCGCTTTAATTGATTTGTTTGAGAGCATTGTGTTGTATATGTAGTAATGAAGGGCGAAACTCGATCCAATACACCCTAACTCAGTACTCATCACGCGGTCACCGACAATATTATTACAATTGTGTATATGCAGCATTTCTGCAAACGGTGACTTAGTAGCCAGCCCCGCCCATGGGTTACTCTCAGTGCTAGGCCAAGGCTTAATTGATTCAATTAACTACAAAACGGTGACTTAGATGCTCTGGGCAAACTGCTCATATTAGTAGCCCCGCCCATGCATGACTCTAGGCATCAATTGATCATTTACAGCGTCAAACCCAACCCTTGATGGCCTCCGGTGCCTTTTGGACTTTTGCTCCCTTTGCTACATCCGTGGGAAACCGATAAATGAATTGGATTTTTTTTCAACTAAGGCTTGTGGAGGAGGATAATTTTCTACAAGAAAATATTGTCCCATAGTGGGGTAGGTATGTCGTAATTAAGGGATACAGAGGGGCCCATTTTGTCCTTTTCAAATACCATTTTATTTAAAGGGTCATTCTTTCATTTACCAATTAAGGGTCATTCTTTTCATTTAACCAATTAAAGGGTCATTCCTTCATTTACCATTAAAGTGTCCATTCCTCTTTTACTAAGTAAAGGGTCTTCCTCTATTCCCTTCGTTTACCAATTAAAGGTCAGTCTTCCTTTACCATTTAAAGAGCCATCCTCATTTACTACAATTAAAGGGTCAGTTCCTTCATTTACCAATTAAAGGGTCAGTCCTTCATTTACCAATTACAAGGGTCATCCCTTCATTACAAATTCATTTATTTACAGAGTCATTTTCCTTCTTCCAATTAAAGGGTCCTCCTTTACCATTAAAGGGTCATTTTCCTTCATTTACCAATTAAAGGGCCACTCCTTATTTACCATTAAAGGGTCATTCCTGTCATTATACCATTCATTTTTTACAGGGTCGTCCTTCTTTAACCATTAAATAGGTCCTCATTTTACCAGTTAAAGGGTCAATTCCTTCATTTACCAAGTAAAGGATCCTTCCTTTCCTTCATTTACCATTTAAAACCATTCCTTCATTTACCATTTAAAGAGCCATTCCCTTCATTTCCGAATTAAAGGGTCCATCCTTCCTTTAACCATTACAAAGGGTCATTCCTTCATTTACCAATTCATTTATTTACAGAGTCGCTCCTTCATTTACCAATTAAAGGGTCACTCCTTTACCAATAAAGGGTCTTCCGCTTCATTTACCAATTAAAGGGCCATCCTTCATTTACCAATTAAGGGTCATTCCTTCATTTACCAATTCATTTATTTACATGGTCGTTCCTTCAATTTACCAATTAAAGGGTCCACTCATTTACCAATTAAAAGGGTCTTCCTCCTCTTCATTTATTCATTAAAGTCATTCCTTCATTTACCAATTCAAGGGTCATTCCTTCATTTACCAATTAAAGTGTCAGCCTTCATTTACCAATTAAAGGGTCATCCTTCATGTACACCAATTAAAGTGTCATTAATTAATTCACCAATTTAAAGGGTCATTCCTTCATTTACATTCATTTACCAATTAAAGGGTCATTCTGCTCATTCATTACCAATTAAAGGGTATTCATTTACCAATGAAAGGGTCCTTAACTTCATCCACCAATTAAAGGGTCATTCTCATTTACCAATTAAAAGGGTCAGTCCTTCAGTTACATTCATTTACCAAATTATTTTTTTTAAGGGGTCATCATTTTCCAATTAAAGGGGCATTCATTTTCCAATTAAGGAGTCATTCATTTTTCCAATTAAAGGGTCATTCATTTTACAATTAAAGGGGTCATTCTTTATTTAAACAATTAACGGGTTCTTCTTTCATGTACCAATTAAAGGGGTAATTTTCCTTGCGGAATTAAAGGGTCTCAATTGATGAATTTAAAGGGGTCATTCCATATTATGAATTAAAGGGTCATTCATCAGATTATGAATTAAAGGTCATTCCATCACATAGTAGAGGGCCATTCCATCGATTACAATTAAAAGGCTTAATTATAAAGGGTAAAGCATGCGGTTAAGGCACATGCTTTGGCTCCGTGTTAAAGCTCGCGGTAAAAAAAAAAACGGAACAATTTTGGACCTTCAATTTTCAAATTAAACAAACAATTTGAACCTGCGTTTTCATTTTGAATCTTGACAATTTGACCTCAAGGGTCTTTGGACTCTTGGGAAAAAAAAATGAGTGAAATTAGGATCAATAAACTTTTGAAGGAGGGCAAAGATCTAAAACCATTTATTTTGTAACGGAAAGGTCACATTAAACTGGATTTTGGACATGAAATAGGAAACATTTACTGAGCAGTGGTTTTCTAAGTCATAAAAAAACTTCTTGTATTTTGGGTTCCACGTGTGTGACATTACCAAAGTCAATTAAAAATTCTTTGTTAATTACTTGTCTAGTTCCTATAAAATTAGATTTTTTCAACATAATTTTGAAAATTGACAGTCCATGCAATACTTTAGGCAGTATTTCAAACAAAAATGGAAAAAGCTATTTCATATTAAAAATAAGAAAAGAAAGAAGCAAATGAGTGTAAAAATCTTACTTTTTTATCCCAAAATATTAAAGTCGTTCATTTATGCAAATGAGGGTGTTGTGAGTTGAACTATTGTTTAAAAAATATCAGCGAGGAGGAGGAAAACTGGGAAGGTGATTATCGTGTAATGTAAAGAAATTTGCAATACCATAAACTTCATTTTTTATCAAAAAAGTTTACTTTTGGAGAATGGCCCTTATGCAAATAAAATTTGGGTACGGACAATTGTCTCATTACGATAAGTCCTCCGCGGCACTTCCGCCCCCGGCTCGAAGCGGATGCAAGCATGTGTGGTTTTTTTTAACAGCAACAACCATGAGGAGATGTACACCAGTTTTGACATTGATTGATTGTGTTTGTCAAACTTTGTTGACAAATCTGAATTGATTTATAGTCCCGGTAAGCTTACTGAGGCATGGAGGAGGACCTCGTAATTTTGTTCATTTTGAAGTGCATGTAACACTTAAAGTGTGCATGCGGTGTTTTGGGTTACATGCACCAAGTGCATGCAGATTATTTTTTCCTAAATTGAACACTGTGCGCAGGGCCTGGCATTGAAAAATTAGTGAACCCCTCTTACTATAGAGATTTCAAAAAGTGAATTTTTGCCGGTGGTGATTGGTTGTGGTTATAAGCTTTTATATACATTAGATCTCACCTGAAATTATTAAGGCCCAAATCAGCGCGCTTAGAATAGAACAATTTTATAATTAATGTCGCGGCGACACTACCAAACATTCATGATTAATTCAAGCAGATGAAGACGGGAGGAAATGGCATGTTTGGTAACACAAGAAAGCCGCACGCCAGAGTTGATTCTCGCGGCATGCACCTTGTTTGACCGGTCTGTGACCTTTGTGGTTTTAATATCAAGTGAGTACGAGTCTTATTTATGAATATTCATGTAATAGAAACATTTGTTGATTTAAACTTAACCTTTCGGCAAACTTAAAAGTTAGCCTACAAATTACCTGGATTGTATTAGCCTCTTTAATGTCCCTCTCTGCTTTTTGTTATTTTTAAATATGGCATAGCGATCATTTGTGAGCAAATTGACGAAATAATTATATTTTCTGAAAATGTGCCAGTGTCGCTTTAAATAAATAAACTCAGCATCACACAATTTTTTTAAAACTTTGCTAAATCCGGTAGTGTAGCCAAGCTAGACAAGTTCAGATTTCCTCACAAGAGGAGGTCAAAGGTCTTCAGGGGTAACTTATGGTCATTGCTCTAGTTGTACAGCTTTTGGTTGAAACTTTCAACATTATGTTGCTGTGCCAAGTAAGGATCAATTTCATAATTGTATACTTATACGTTGAAATCAGGGTCTTACATGTATGTGGGGTGGTAACAGATGAGAAGGTCAAAGGTCATTCAGCATCATTTAAGGCAGGGCAAAAAAATAAAGCGAGGACTAAGGGCGAGAGCCTCGTTCTTCACCAAAATAGCCCCGTGGAAATTTTGGCGAGGTTTAAAATGCACTAAGAGGTACTTTTGCCAGAATTTGCTCAAATACCCCCCGTAGCCCAAAAAAGGATTTTGTCCCTTGCATTTATGGTCATTTATTGCCTTTATTTTTTATCAATACTACGGACCAACTATTGGGAGTGTTTGCCCAAATTTCACGAGCGGGCACCCTTGTAAATTGTTCATTAACTTCATAGAAGACAAATTCAATGAGGAAATTAACTCCAAAGTCTCACGGTGGGTTGGTAAATTACGCCCCACTGTGCTGACTCACAGTTGAATTTCAGCAGCATTGGCGGGAAATAAAGTGATGTGCATACTGTAGTTATTCTTTCAAGGCTGTTGAATTCAACTGAGAGCAGACAAAGTGGGGTCACAAAATGTACCAACCCCTACAAGGTCACAGAATTCTTGGAAAGAATTTTGTATTGTGCCACCACCCTATGAATTGGCAGTTTCAACGGAATAAAGTGCCATCAAAAGATTGTGGTGGCGAATACTAAAGTTCATCCCAATTTGCTCAGATAACCCATCTAAAAGAGTTTCATACATAACATGTAGACACAGTCCAATTTATCTAAATTTGTATTTAGGGATTGGACAAATATAGGAAGTTCGAGGGCACTACTAAATAAGAACATTCCTATTTAACAGGTTGTGATGTTCTGCACGCTGTTCATTTCTGTTTTTGTGGGTTCACTGGCCACGCCCTGGCCGGTCCAAGACCAATCACGGTTTCCCTCGATGCCAAATGGGGTGCTCATTCTGTTGAATTGGAAAGCCTCGGAATTTTTGGCAGAAAAGAACAATGATTGATGTCTGGGGCTTGTGGATGTATCCAGGCATCTCTCTGATCGTATGATAATGTTCTTGGGCAATAACTTCAAAAGTTTAAACTTCAAAAGGATTGGAGATTAGTTTCATGCAATTATATGTTTCAAACTATTTGCCGAAAATGAAGCTTAAAAGGAAAAAAAAACTAATAATAGTTAGTTTTCATTTTTTTTACAAAATGTCCCAAACACCTAAGTGTTTTTAAATTGTGGAAGTGATTTCACTGAGGGTCCATTTCTTATGTTGAATATTTTTTTTCATGCCATTTGTCCCTTTGTCACTATTTGCTGAACCGTGGGTAACTACCTGCAGAATATATCGGCATTACTAAACACTATTATGTCGATTTTATCAATTTTATAACATTACGAAATGATCCACCTAGTGCATTTTGTGCTCAAAAAAAAGCCATCAGACACCCATTATGCCACATTAAAAATTTCGGTGCGCCCTGCCTAGTGTAGCGGTACCACGCTGGAATCGGTACGCCCATCAACGATCGCCAATGGCATCCATGATCCGTTGCTCTTTTTTGTGTCTCAGTTCGGTGCACCATGTTGAATTTTTATGGGATACTTTATACATAATTTTTTCCAATTACCGCCTATTTATTGGAGACAATTTATATATCGCATCTGGAGGATGTTTTGTACAACTACTGTTCATCGGCGCTGGGGGATGACGTGCTGATGATGTTTAATTGAAGATTTTTCAAGATTGGAATCGGGGGAGGATCGGAATTCGGAAGTTCAAGGAATTCGGAAAGGATCCCGAATTCGGAAGATGTTGATATAAGTATTATGTATTATCCATTCACATGGTTGCCCCGAGCCCTTCAGGGCCGTTTTTCGCGTCGCTCGTACTGCGGGTATTAATTGGGGATTATTCCTTGCCCAGGTTTAGCTCCCCCCTTTGTTAGTCCACAAGTTGACGCCAGGGCATGTGTGGGGACATGCCCGGTCTGTGTTGCTCCCTATGCATTAATTATAAACAATTAATTTCGCCTTGTATAGCCTCACGGTTGCAACCATTGTCATCTGTTTTTCTAAGTGTATTTCCAGCTCGTGCGATGAATCTCTAATTCTTCTCAGATTTTCGGGGGGGGGGGGGTGTTGGTAGTCCTGATGATCATGACTAGATAAGATCGTTAATTGTATGTTGTCGTTATCGTTCTGATTAGTCATGACTGGGTTGTGCAGAAGAAAGATCTTTTAGTGAAAGCAAAATTCACGGTTGGTATTGTGCCAAAATATAATGCTGCACTGGATAAACACTCACACAATATTGTCACTTAGCCTTCCCTTTAAAGTAGCGTTGGTTTACAAGGTGATGCTAGTCTACAAGGTAAAAATTTATCAAAATTTCTGGTCTGGCCAACATCCAATCTTCAGTGTACTTCGTCTAGTTTGTAGCGGATAGAAACAAATAAATGTCAATATCGAGAGATAATTCAAATGTTCGGTTCGGCAAAATACGGCGTGCGGGAAGTATTTACCCCGTGGGATTTTACCCACGGCGTGGTCCGTGTCACAGACTGCGAAAAATAGTATCTAAATGGATTGCGTGAGAGATAACGTCCCCTCGTACTTTCCACACCGCCGTAGGCGGGGGTATTGGGCCACATTTCAGGTGATGTTTCCCGTTGCTTTCACTCGCATCAAAATTAGAATACGGCCTAATATAGCCCTGAATATGCGCCCGGATTCTCTCGAAATGGCATATCAAGCGATTTGAAGCAAACGTTCACAATCGAAATCATAATAAAGATTGGAGGCGAGACCAGGATACTTGCAAAGTGGGTTATTTCAAAATAAACTTCTTTTTGAAGAAGAAACATTATTACTGGTCCGATGTTGCAACACTTTACACAATAAGAAAGCCAAGTACCCAACAACGCAAAACGGTGGAAGAAAAAACTAAAGCGTATAATATGATGTAATTACACCAAATGACGCAGTTTGGGCTTCGACAGTCGCTGTGCACACACGCTGTGTTAAACGGTCTTTAACGCCTGTTTAAACCCTGGGAACTTCGAGGAGGCAGTGAATGATAACGTCCAAATGTGTGAAAAGATTAAACACTGCCTAAGTCACAGTTTATGGGACTAGGGGGGGTGCCTTGCGTCTGTCTTGTCTCGTCCATCTTGTCTCTTGGCCTTATCCTATTCTACATTGTGGATATCCAGGTTCTCGGCACGGGTTTAATTACTGTATATAACATCCGCTGCATGGTTAGTCTTACTTTGAGTTGCAAGAAAGATTTGTCCTTATGACCGTGCCCCACTCGCAGATGTTGGAGTTAAGAGTTCCCTTCGAAGACAAGACAAGACCCCTATGAACTGTGGTGTGAAGTGCTTTATTGTTCAAGAGAAGGGGACCGGAATATATTTACACTAGTAGGGTCAGTATTGGATTTCCAGACGTATTTTGACGAATTGGATGTGTATATGGAGAGAAAAACAAGAAGGTTTAGAGAGCGCCACCAAAAAAAAAAAGGCTACACAGTTCCATCTCCGTCCATGGTATCTCCCTCCGAGTCAGCAACCAGCGAAGACTCTACCCAAATATTTTACCAATCCCAGACCAATCAGATCTACATTTGATTATAGTCTCCAGGCGCTACTACTACCGTGGTTGCAGAGGTTACATAACAGTTTATAGGCCAAGTTCGCCCAGCCACAATATCTCTTTATGAAGCTAAAGGGCTATGATTGATGTGAATCAGAGTGGATAAGGATACTTTGACTGGCTAATCTTCCACTACTTCCATTCATGGTGAATTGGCAGATTATCAACGGTGTGAGTAGCCCGACGATTGCCGCATCTCTACAAGTTAAAAGAATCAAACCATGGCTATTGTACGGTGGTACCGGTAAGACCGAGGGCCTCACGGCTATCTACACTTGATTTATCCAGCTGCGAATCAACTTTGAGATACTTGGCGTCGGTCCGATGATGATTCTCAATACTTGAGCAGTCGGGCTGTCAAATATCTCGTAGCGTATAGAGTAATAGATAATAAGCCGCTATAAACGGGCATCCGTGGTGATTCATATGATTATAGGTCTGAGTTTAATAAGCAACCGTGGTAGCAGTCATAGAGCCCATCGGCCATGTTAGACTACTTATGTGGATAGAGCATTGGACAACGGGACCGGTGGTACCGTAAGACCGGAGGCTTGTAGTAGGTGGCTGATAGCATTGTGTGATGAGTTTTGAAATAATTAAGAGTGTCAATGAGTATTCTAGAGTGGTTCTACTACCTTGACGACCGGCTTCACGTCCCGTGGTTTAACTCGGTTCTATTACTGCAAGAACCGCCGATGGTACTGTTAATTTAATGACGGGTAATGAGTTAGTTATTATAGAGAAAATTATGAGTATTCTACGGCGTAGTGGAGTAGAATTCTCAACACGGAGTCAGAGCTTTTCCTCCACGGCTCCGAGGAAAGTGTTAGAGTGTTCGATGCAGAAGGTCGTTTATTCAAGAAGAGAATAGTCTTACTCCGCCTCTTGTCAGGAGTACAGTTGTTTACAGTCCGACCGTCCGTCTGCCTAAACCGATCGCGGGTGTTACCGTGATTATCTGGAAAAAAAAAAACAAAAAGGGCTTCTACATTTCCTCGTAGAACCAACCGCTCTTTCATCTAGTCAACCATCGGGCCGGTGTCTACCATACTTTAAACGTCATTTTTTTCTCCGTATTATACCAGTCGGTAGTATAAGAGTCTAGCCTCGTCGTGGCTTTCACGAAAGTTCCTCCTCTCCCGTTCACTCATTCTAGTACCAAGAAAGGTGAAGATTCGTGTTCTGTTCTCTAGATGCCGCTCGATTCCAGAGTTGTAGTTTAGTAGCAAGTCTTGGGAGATATTCTGTGATAGTAGTTAGAGTGCTAACGTACACAGAGAAGATCTACGTTAAGAATCTTTGTCTCCACTCGCCTAGAGGGGTCATTCGAGTAGCAAGAATACAGACCATTCAAGATTCTCCTAGCCATATATTTATGAAAGTGTTAGAGGCTCCTTCGTATAGTTCTTCACGTCGGGCATCCAAAAGTCATTGATCAGGAAATTTCTGGGAGCATCAAGACATTGTTAGTGATGACTTTTCATATCTTTATAATAAAAGAGATTCCAGATCCGATTATGTTTATTAGAAGGCCGTAGTTTATACGCCGCCGGGAAGTTCCTTGGCAAACAAGACAATAGCCTTTTAGTGACACTTTAAAGAGTTCAGTTGAATGATGTCTATGATGTGATTTTCGAAATCAAGGGGGGGGAACGTACGTAAGATGCAGATGATGATTTCTTTCAATGTAGTAGTGGTAAGAAATCTATAGCTTGCGGTTAAAGTTTATGTCTGCCCCAGGATTGTGAGCGGAAACTTAGGTTATGTCTGACGATTATCTTAGAGAAGGAACTATCCGAATTGGTTTATTTTCTCATGACTCATTTTTAGTGATTATCACAATATGATGGCTACCTCAGGGACAGCTACTCTTCCTATTGCAGTTCAAGCTGATTGCTGAGACTACTCAACCACTATTGGCTACTGCTACTCCACTCATTGCAATTTCTAGTCGAAGTATTACCAGTTTAGAGCGCACTGGTGATGAATGAATGTTGAATGTGATGTGTTTGAATTTTTGATGTGAATTTGATGAATTTGAATGGAGAACTGAATGAATGAAATGTTGATTGATGTGAATTGATGTTGTGGTGAATGAATGAAATTTGGAAAGTTTGAATGACTGTTGCTTGTGACCTTGTGTGTGATGAATGAAAGTTGGGTAAAGGGTGTTGTAAAGATTGAATGTGAACTGAGTGTGATGAATGTGAATGTGAAAGTTGTGAAAGTTGGTGTGAATGAATGTGAATGAATGAATTGTGAATGTGGTGAAGAATGTGGATCGGATGAATGTGTGATTTGAATGTTGAATGGATTTTGAATGTGTGAAAGTGTGTGATGTGAATGGGTGAATGAATGGATGGTGATAACTGAATTTTGAATTTTGTGATGTAAGTTTGAATGATTGTGAATGAATGTGATTTGAATCTTGTGAATGAAATGAAGTGTGAAATGATGGAATGTGAATGTTTTTGAATGTGGTGTGAAATGGAATGTGATGAATTTGAATGTGTGAATGAATGAGGAAGTGTGTGTGAATGTCATGAATGAGATGGAATGGAAAGTGGTGATTGAGGTGTGATTGAAAGTTGGGTATGTTGACTGTTTGACTGTGTGTGTGTGAATGAAAGTTGAATGAATTGAAGTGTGCATGTGTGTGATTGAATGTTGATTTGTAAATTGATGTGAAATGAATGATGAATAGTTTGTGGAATGATTGAATGACAGATGAATGTGATGTGAATGTGTGTTGTTTGTGAATGATTGGAAAGTTGTGTTGTGTTGTGAATGAATTAATGTGAAAGGGCGTTTGATGATGCATGTCATATTGTGAAAGTTGGTTTGAATGTGAATGACTGTCGAATTGTGACTGTGATGAATGAATGTGTTTGAATGTGGTGTAATGTGTGATGTGAATTGATGAATTAGGGGTGATGAGGTGGATGACTGATGTGAATGATGTGATGAATGTGTGAATTTGAATGTTTATGAATGTTGAATGAATTGTGGAATGTGAATGTGTGAAATGTGAAAGTGCAGATGATGAATTGGAATGTGAATGTTGATGAGGTGATGTGTGTGTGTGATGTGAATTGTGATGTAAATTGAATTGTTTGTATGATTTGAATGGTGTTGAAGTGATGATTTTGTTGTGTGGTGATGAATGAATTGTGAATGACAGTTGGTTTGATGATGAATGTGGGGGGGGGGGGGGTGTGTGTGTGAAGTGAATGATTTGAATGTTGAATTGTGATGGTGAAGTGTGATGTTGTGAATTGTGTGTGAATGATGTGTGAACAAATGAATGAATGATTTGTGAAATGTTAATGAAAAGTTGGTTGAATGGGAAATGATGATTGTTGATGATGAATGCAAGTGGGTTTTTGAATGAATGAATGATGAATGTGATGAATGTGATGAATGATGAATTGAATGAATGAATGTGAAACTGAATTGATGATGCATGAAAGTTGAATCGAATGAATGAATGAATGATGGAAGTGAATGAAATGAATTGAAAGTTGGGTAGTATGATATAGTGTGAATGTTGAATGATGTGGAGTGTTGTTGTGAATTGATTGATGAATGAATGTGTGTTGATGTGAATGTGTGAATCTGTGTTGAATATGACCTGAATGATTGTGAGTTTGATGAAAAGTTGGTTGGATGTTGAATGTGAAGTGATAAGAGCATGAATGATGATTGATGTGTGGATGTGAATGTGATGAATGATGTGATGTTGTGTGTGTTGAATTGAATGTGTGTGAATGAAATGAATTTGTGACTTGTGTTGAATTGTGTAATGATGATGATGATGAATTTGTGTGAATTGAATGAAAGTTGAATGAATGTGAATTGTGGTGAGTGATGATGTGCTGATTTGTTGTGATGTGTGTGAATTGAATTTGTCATGGTGTGTGTGTGAAATGTGAGTGATTGAAGTGTGTGATGAATATTTGATGTTGAATGTGTGGAATTGTGTTGAATGATGATGATGTGTGAAATGGTGAAGTGATGATGATTTTTGTGTGTGGGATGAAAATTGAGAAATGATGTGTGATGTGTGATTGAATGAAAAAAATTGAACGTGTGAATTGCTGAATTGTGATGAATTGTTGTGATGGAATGAATGAATGTTGTGTGAATGATTGTGTTTGATGAAAATGTGAATGAATGTGTTGATGTGTGAATGAACTGTGGAGAATGAATGGATGAATGATTGAATAAATGTGATGGGAAGTGAATGTGAATGAATTGTGTGGGAATGTGTGAATGTGTTGTTGTGTGTTAATGTGAATGGTATGAATGGAATGTGATGTGTGAAGGTTGGATGATGGAAAGTTTGTGAATGTGTTTGAATAGGTGTGAATTGAATGAATGAATGTGAATGTGTAAGGTGTCCAATTGATGAATGATTGATGAATTGACTGAATTGAAGATGTGTTGTTTGACTGTGTGATGATGATGAATGTGATGATGATAATTGTGTTGTTGAAATTGAAATGAATTTTGAAGGTGTGATGGAACGTTTGTTGAACGTTGATTGAATTGTTGAATGATGGTTTGAATGGATGTGAATGTTGTGAAATTTGTGCTGTGTTGAATGATTGTGATGAATTTTGTTGTTGAATTGATTGTGCATGCATGAATGTTGATGTGATGGTGAAAAAAACTACATTTTTGGGGGGGGGGGGGGTGATTGAGGGATGTGAATGATTGATTGATGTGAATGAATTGTGAATTGTGTGTGAATTGATGAAAAATGAATGTGATGATGAATTGATGAAGGTGTGACAAGGCTTTTGATGAATGTTGATTGAATGTGTGAGTGAATTTGTGTGAATGAATGGAATGTTGATTGTGGTGTGTGAATGTGATTGTGGTGAATGAGTGAGTGTTGTGAATGAATGATGATGCTTGAATTGTTGAATGAAAGGTGTGAATGAATTGAGATGAAATTGGATGTGCATGGTGAATGGTGGGTGTGTGGTGATTTGAATAGTGTGTGTGATGATGGAATCGAATGTGATGAATGTGTGATGATGTGAATGATGAAGTTGATGATCTGTGTGAATGTGATTGGGTGATTGATGATGTGTGGATGTGAACTGTGTGGGAAGAGTTGATGAGGATCTGATGAAAGTTGTATGTGTTGGTGATGAAAAATTGAAATTTGGAAAGTTGGTGAAGAGAATGTGGAAAGTGAGTGAATGTGTGAGTGAATGAATGAATTGTGATGAATGTGATGAGTGACTGAAAGTGGGTAATGAATGAAGGAGTGTGAAAGTTGGTTTTGTTGATGGTGTTTGTGAATTGATGAGGATGATGTTGAGAACTTGGTGAATGAATGATTGTTGATGTGAATGTGAATTTTTGATTTGAAAGTTGGGTAGGGATTGTGAAAGTTGGGTGAAGTGTTTGAAAATGTGAATGAAGTGTGTGAATGTGTGTGATGTGTGTGTGTGTGATGATTGTCTTTGAATGAATGATGATGTGATTGTTTGGGGAACAAAAAAAAATAAACACTGAAGGATGATGGTTTATATGACACAAAAAAAAATTTTTTTTTTTTTTTTTTTTTTGGGGGGGGTTGTGAATGATTGAAATTGAAAGTTGAATTGTGAATGAATGAATGAGGAATTTGGGGATGATGACTGAATGAAGTGAATGAAGTGAAATGACTTGATTGGTGAATTTGAACTTGTGTGTTGATGATGAATGTGTGAATGAAGTGTGTGTTTGATGAATGAATGGTGTGAATGTGAAAGTTTTTTGTGTGAATTGAATGAAAGTTTTGATGAATGCAATGTGTTGAATGTGTGAGTGTGATGAAGTTGAATGAATTGAACTGTTGTGAAAATGCTTGAAGAACTGTGTGTGATGATTTTGGGGGGGTGAATGTGTGGTTGATTGAATTTGAATTGAAAGTGATGATGATGACTGAATTGAATGTGTGTGTGTTGAATGAATTGAATGAATGATGAAGTGAATGTGATGTGTGAATGTTGATGAATGATTGTGAAATGTGATGAATGATGATGATGTGTTGTTGTGAATGTGATGAATTGTGGAATGTGAATGAATGCAATTGTGTGAATGATGTTGAATTTTTGGTGGTTGATGATGATGTGTGTTGTGTTGTTGATGAATGATGAATGATTGGTGTGGAATGAATGTTGAACTGATGTGGAAGGTGAATAGAATTGTGAATGTTTGTCTGAGGAGTTTGAATGTGAATGTTGATGGAAAGGTGGACCTGATGAATGTGCAGAATCTGTGTGAATGAATGTGATTGTGCGATGAATGAACTGTTGAAGTGAATTGAAGTGAATTGAATTGAATGAAAGTGGGTGATGATGTGAATTGTGAATTGTGGATGTGTGATGATTTGTGAAAGTGTGTGTGTTGTGTGATGTGGAATGATTGTGAATGTGTTGTGAAATGAATGGGATGATTGGAATGATGTTGCACTGTTGAATTGTTGAAATGAATGATGAAAAAAAAAAAAAAATGGGGTGAATTTGATGAACTGTGAGTGAATGTGAAGTGTGATGAATGGTTGTTGATGATGATATAGTTTGTGAAAGTGTTGATTGGCATGAATTGAGAATTGTGAAAGTTGTTGACTTGTTGAATGTGAATGATGTGAATTGTTGAAATGGAATTTTTGAAATTGGAATGACTGGTGATGTGTGGTGAATTGTTGCTGATGAATGATGTGAATATGATGATGATGAAATTGGATGAAAGTGGTGATGTGAAAGTGGTTGTGGGTTTGATGAAAGTGAATGATGAAATTGAAATGATGGAATGAATGAATGAATGGAGATTGATGTGTGATTTGATGAATGGATTTGAATGTGATGTGTGTGTGTGAGTGTTTTTTTTTAATTTTTTAGTTTTTTGATTTTTAAATTTGTTTGAATGTGTGAATGAAAGTTTGGTTTGTGATGATGTGAATGTGATGGTGATTGAATGATGATGATGTGAAAATGGTTTGTGAACGTTTTGTGATGAAAGAATTGAATTTTGTGAATGATGGGTTGATGAAATGATGGAATTGTTGTGAATTGAATTTGTGATGTGAAGTGGTGACCTGATGATGTTGTGTCGCTGTTGGGGGGGGGGGGGTGTATGAAAGTGTTGTGGTGACATTGTTGTGTTGAATGATGTGATGATGATGATGTGTTGATGTGTTTGTGTGATGTGAATGTGTTTGTGAATGATCTGACTGATTGAATTGATGAATGGTTTATGAAATGTGAATGAATGAATTGTGAATGATTGATGATGTTTGATTGCTTGGTGAAAGTGGGGATGTGATGCTTGCCTGATATGTGAATGAGTGTGTTGATTGTGAATGAAAGTGTGAAAGTTTGTGATTTGAGTGTTGTAATTGCGTGTGTGTTTGTGCTTGGCCTGAAGATTGAAATGATTGGGAATTGAATGTGAAGGAATGTGTAAATGAATGAACGTTGAATGTTTTATGTTGAATGATGAATGAAAGTAAAAAAAAAAAAAAATATGTTTGATGATATGTTGGTGATGCAAGTTATGTTGATGATTGTGATGATGTGAAGAAAGAATTGTTAATGATGTTGTGAATGAATGATGTTGAATTGTGGGATGAATGTGATGAATTGGAATGTGGTGATTGTGTGTTGAAAGTTGAATGAATGATGAAGTGTGGAATTTTGATGTTGTGTGTTGTGTGGTGATGAAATGTGTGAAGTGAATTGGTTGTGTGATGAATGTGAATGGTTGAATTGATTGAGTGTGATTGTTGATGTGTGGTGGTGTGAAATTGAATGATGTGTTGAATGAATGATGTGAATGATGAATGAATTGAAAGTGGTGAATGAATTGAATTTGTTGAATGGGTTGTGTGTGAAAGTGTGGAAAGTGGGGTTGAACTGTGTTGTGTTGATATATGAGGGAAAAAAAAAAAAGGGGGGGGAAAAAAAAACAATGCAATGAATGTTGTGATTGAATGAAATTGGAATTTGTTGATGATGTGACTGAAAGTTGTGTGGAATTTTGAAGTGTGAAATTGGCAATGAATGTGTTGTGTGTTGATTGATGTGAAGTTTGAATTGAATGAATTGTGTTGAATAAGTGTTGAAATGAATGATGTTTGAATGAATGAATGATTGATGAACTGTGTTGTGATGAATGAAAGTTTGAATGAAGTGATGATGAATGTTGAACGAAAGGTGATGTGGTTGTTGAAGTTTGGGTGTTTTGATGTGTGATGAAATGAAAGTTTGTGTTGAATGTGTTGGAATGTGTGAATGAATGTGAATGAAAGTTGTGAATGTGAATGTGAATGAATTGATGATGAAATTGTGTGATGAAATTGAAAGCTGAACGGAATGGTTGTGATTTGAAATTGAATGATTGGATGAATTTGAATTTTGAATGTGTGATGATTGAAGTTGGAGTTGAATGTTGAAAAGTTGAAGATGTTGTGTGCAAGTGAAAGTTGGTTGTGTGATGTGAATGCTTTGGCTCGTTATGATTGATGAAGAATGTATAGTCTGATTGTGTTGTTGAAAGTTGATGAAATGAATGGAATGTGATGTGAATGTTGTGAAATTGTGTGAAGTGATGTGTTTTGATGAAAGTGTGTGAATGTGTGATGAATGGGTTGTTATTGATGAATGTGTGTTGATTGAATGTGAATTTTGAATGAATTGTGTGTTGAAAGTTTGTTTGTGGATTGTGAGAATGATGTTGTTTTGAATGGATGAACTTGAATTTTGAATTTGCATTTGTGAATGATGAATGATGAAAGGGGTGATGATGTTTGTGAAGAATGTGAATTTGCTCTTGAATGAATTGATTTGAATTGTTGACATTGAATTGTTGTGATGATTGTTGAATGTGATGAATGAAAGTTCGGTTGTGTGATGAATTCGAATGTGATGAGATGAATGTTGAATGTGTGTTGATGAAGGATGGGATGTGGCGGAATGAATTGGAATGAATTGGTGGGGGTTTTTTTTTTGATTCATTGATGTGTGAATTGAATGTGTGAAGTGGTGTGAATGAAAGTGAAAGTTGATGATGCTTGTGTGAAAGTTTTGATTGTGATGGTGAATGAAATTTGATTGTGTGATGAAAGTTGGGTAAAAGATTCTGATTTGAGAGGATACCAAACTGTGAAAGATTCCAATAGTGGGTGCGCCTTATTCCGATGTCAGCTCTTCTTGAAAAAGTACCTATTTTCTAATGTTCCTGTTCCTGCCTCGTCGGCTGTTTTGGTCCATCGAGTCTGAAATGTGATTCGGGGACTATCTTCAAGATAATTAGTCTACAGTTTTGCTTCAGCTGCTAAACATTACATGAACAACAGTTGTGTGAAGCCTCTGTATGCCTGTGCTGATCTAGACAAGACTATTGATGAGTCAGAAGTCTATTTGAGAAAAGTATCAAAAGACTCCCCTTCTCAGATGGAGTCCTGAGTCTTCCATACATTTGAGGAAGATTTCGAGTTCTTCAAAGTTCCTTTGTTTCCCACTCTTTGCTGGGCTTAGATGAAGTCTGATGAGAAAGCCTTTAGACTTTATGTTAGCCGCAGTCCAGGCCCCTCAGCTGGGGTTGAAGAGGGTTGTCTAGTATCATATGGAATAGCCCATGGGGTTGGTAAATTCAGCAGAGGACCTGCCCATCAGCTGGAGTGAAAATGGTTCTTCGACGTATAATATGGAGTAGGATGGAGTAGATTCATGAATGATGTAAGATGGTAATCTTCGACATTTGGTTAAGATTGCAGTGATGGTTTGAGGTACATCGCGTGTAGCTTACGTCGTAAAAGTCATCTTAAGAAGCAGTTTGTGAGCTCTTGTGGAGCTGTCTTAGAAGCTATTGAGAGATATTCTTTTTATGACAGATTCTTCATCAAGTTCCTGCAGAGCCTTCAAGTTTGCTCTAGGAAGACAGAATGCTGCTGATGCTTTGAACTCCTTACCAGCCAAAGAGGTTCTCTTGAATCCTCATGAGATAGGATCTTTGGAGGTCCGTGATACTAGCTTAGCCTCTCAAGAAGAGGATCGTGTTGGTCAAGTGTAGAGCAAGCTGTCAAGAAAATAACCACTTGGAGTCGAAGGTTTCTTCAGGCTTAAACCTTTTTGATTATGGCTAACCAGAGAAGGGCTTCCACTTTACTATATTACTGCCAACAGAGGAAACAGAGTTTCTTTTCGGAAGTCGATTTTACTATTGAGGCAGCAAAGTCAACTATTAGAGCTCCATGACAGTTTAATAGAAAGTTATTCCTTCTATCCAGTATTAGAGGATATGATGTGGCGCAAGTAAAGGAGGAAGGTAACTGAGTCCTACCTACCTATGACCACCCGTGGGGGCGCTTCTCTAAAGGCCTTTCTTCCCGGCGTTACGTAGCGGCTCTATCCTCAGATCATCGTGTTTTGCAGACTTCTCAGAAGGTTTTACAAATTCAAGAGGGGTTTACCACTCGTCCGACGTTGAAAGTCAGATTTTGTTCTACTCCATGCAAGAGAGCCTTTCAAAGGGCATATGATTTAGAATGAGGAAGGATGTTATTCAGGAAAAAGGAAAATCTTTTACCAATTATAAATCTATGGAAGGTTCTACTCTTCCTAGATCGGAAGGAAACAGGAGATCTCAAACCAATCTTCAACTTACACTCCGCTGTACAGATTTATTCGTACGAGACTTTTCAAAATGAAACTCATTCAGCTGTTATCTAGGAGTTGTATTTAGGGATGGTTCGGCACAACGTTAGACTTAAGGCATTCTTAATCCTTTGCTTCCTGTTTTTCATCATAAACTACGGCTTCGCTTCCAATTCGACAAACCAGTTTACCAGTTTCGGGTTCTGACATTCGGTCTTTCTACTGCTCCCTTACATTTACAAGATTAGTAAGAACAGCGGCATAACATATGAGAAGGAGGGTTATCCAGATATTCGTCGATTTCGACGACTGCTTGATGTGCACCAAACAATGTCTTGTAGATTAGTTAGTTAACAGTTGTTATAATGATGGTGAAGGAACTGTGGTCATGACTATATGTAACGATTTCTAACCTTCCGAGGCTGAAGCTGGAGTTTCTTGGAGCAATCTTAGAACTGATGAAATTCAAAGCATTTCCAACAGAACAGAGAATTGCAGAATTTTAGATTGCATCCTGCTAATTATGAAGAGAAGTTCACCTCCAGCTCATCTATGGTTCGGCTGCTTAGGATTGATGGAAAGCGTGAGTAGACTGATCCTCCGACCCCTTCTGCAGATTGTGGTCGAACTTTTTCCAAGCTACACCTTCGGAGTTTTTCCTGTTTACGTTTTAAACAAGACTACTGTCAGGACCTAATCACCATAGTCCTTTGAATACTAAGTTTGTGAAGTATTTCGAGGGTTTAGCAACTCTAAGGTCCTTATGGTGGAAGTAATTTCAGTAACTTCCACCACCAAGTCATATTTACGCCAGATTCTTCAAAGACAGGTTAGAAAAGCATGCATGAGGTCCCACAAAATTAAGGAGTGTGGTCGAATATTATAAGAAAGCTCCAGTTATGTACTAGGTTGCTTACGCTATGTTACACTTTAACTTGCGATTCAAAGAGACGTTAGCTGGGAAATCGGTGAAAAATCAGATCAGATTATTCCACTTTAGTTGCCTACGTTAACCACCAAAGAGGAACAAGAGTATCCTCAGTGTACTTGATTATCCGCCACCCGGTGCCAGAATTCATTTATACCCTGAAGGCCGAACATCTCCCTGGAGTTATCCACTATTTCGTAGACAGTTTTTCCAGGGGATAGTCAGCCAATGATAAGCTTACTCGGAATCTACTGTGGAGTGGCACATTTCAACAGTACTATTACAAGATGATTTTCTAGATACACAGCCATAGTCGATCGTTGCAAGCATGACTATTTCATAACTCCCAACATACTGAAAAGTATGAAAAAAGGTGGCTGCGCGGCGAGAAAGGCTTGGTGACGAGACTGCTTTATATAAGTTGGGGCAATAGATTGCTAAAGTTCTGGCAAGTTTTAGCAATCACGGTCATGCAGGATGCTGCTTATAGCCCCTTTTTGGTTACGTAAGGTTTGGTGTTTAAGGCTGGTCGTTTATTAGAGGATCATCGGAGACGGATTCCTGTTCCTGACAAGGCAAAACCGCTGGTAAAGAGAAAATCGATAGAGTGACGCTCCTGCTGTCTAGGATAAATCTCTGATTTGACCTGTGTAGCCTTTCTCAAGTTCGCCTTCTAATGCAAGGAGTTTCAGTAGAAGCTGCCTCCGTGGCAGCAGATGCTAGAAGGAAGTCACCTCCATTATCTACTATTGTAGACTTCGACGCTTCTACGTCTGTGAGAATTTCTAAGTTGATCCAAATACAGCTTCTGTGGCGACGTGACTAAATCGGCCTCGGGAATCTAGCTTGTACATCTCCATCTGGCTTGAATCATCGTGTACATCAGCCCCTCTGGCAAAAAAATATTAAATGACATGAGGGAGGATTTAGGTTTGAGAACAGACACAAATAAGATATTTATTTGTCTATGGTTGAGAATACATAACAACCGGGGGCCCGGGACTCTGGATTGCCATGGCTTTGCGGCAAGTGTCATTCTTTTTAGGGTCGTGCAGTCGCCAACTTTAATGCACGTACCCGGATTCGATGCAAACGTTTCACGGATCAGCTCTTTCTTTGGAAATGGTAAAGTATTTCTGGAGTTTATACTAAGCCCCAAAACACAGTCACTCACCGGATTTAGAACTCGGACTACAGTTCTTCCAGAGCTTACTAGCGTTACTGGTGATACTGAGAAATAAAACATCGGGGTCCAGTCGGAGCACTTCGAGCATTTACCTCGCTCTCTACATTCTAAGAAAATCGGGTGGATTCCTCAATTCTTTCTGACCAACTCTTTCATCATACCTTAAACCTGCAGCAAAGCAAACATTATCTGCGGGTCACTTTCCTCGATCATTTCTGACGCTTTTTTAAGTGAAAAGCCTCGCATCAGTCAGTATACATCGCCATTATCCTGCTGCTTATGACATTGTTAGTTAGGCCAACATCTTGGGTTTTACACTAGAGTACATTACTGGCATGTATGGAAGACACAGGCGGGAGGACGCATACAACGTCCAGAATTGTTTGTATGAAAGACGTCCTTACTAGTTTAAAATTGTTATGACCAAAACCATCATGTCAGCAAGCAGCCAGAGTAGGGAAGGATGCTATTCACATTACCATATGCCTTATCAGTGAGGAATGCGGTATTACAATGTAAGCTTTCGGACATAGAAGGTGCTATAGCTCTCATGAGTATAGGATATGGATGTACATTGTGGGGCCAAAAATTCGCTTCCATATGAATTCACAGTGGCGTGGTGAAAACCCCTAGCAACTTAGCAGACTGAGGGACTACGGCTCCACTTACTCACTAGTGACCAGGGGGCAAGTCATGCACTATCGTTTTGTCTCATCTAAAGGTGAAGGTGACTTCATTATGCGTCTTTGCATTCACACAGCCGTCCCGATCGTGCCGCCTTTATTAGCGTGAGTTTCATGCGATGATTCTAAGCATAGCGCGCGCGATTCAAGGGTGCGCAACATAAAAGTCGCAATGACGTCACCTTCAACTTGAAGAGTGACACAAACTATAGTTGGATCATTTCGTATGTATAAAATGGATAAAATAGAATATATCCCAAAGTTGTGAGATTGTTCTATTTTATACATTTATACTTCGAATGATCCAACTAGTAACCCTCATCCAGGCCCTCCCCGCAGTGGAGCATTGGGACGTACAAAAATGAGGCAAAGGATCATGGAATCCATTGCGATAGTGATGGGCGACCGTGCTAGCGTGGGACCGCTACTAGCATGGCGACCGACGATTTTTTAATTTGGCATAGAGGGGTGTCTGATGGCTTTTTGAGGCCAAAATGCACTAGTTGTATCATTCGTAAGTATACAATGTAAAAATATAACAATCCTTCACAACTTTGGTGAGTATAATTAGTTCTTGATACTCATATAAGGGTCATTCCATCATGTATGACTCAAGTGTGACATGGATGGCTCTGTATCATCAAAAGTATTACTACTTTTGATACATTTATTTCATGTAAGATCACCTTTTGGGTTTCAAGACATTGCCAAATTTGTAGACATACGCATGCGTCTTGTCCGAGTATGATAGAAAACGTGCCTGTTTGATGGACATAGACACAGTGTCTGTGTTGCATCTGAATTTCACAAATTCTCATTTTTGTTAACATTTACAATATGAATTATTGAAATAATTTTGTGTACTAATGAAGGAGTATGAAATGCACTAAAGCAAGTTTAATAGTTGAGTTGTACCAAATAAAAGTGAAATGGGTTGAATTGTTTCATTTTTTTGGCGGTGTTCCTTGTTTTAGTCCCATTTTTAATACATATGGTTTTGACATTTGTATTGTTTCTCTATGTGTGGTGATTTACAACACTACAAGAGGTTTTCAATTTGGCAGTTGTGGTCGCGAAGACCTGACAGTATTATTTGGGTACTTAATGGTCACCCTCAAAATTGTGACACTTTAATGTAAATATTTATGTCACACCTTTTTTTGAACACATATTTTGGTACCGGTGACAAAGTAGTGCATAATCATACAAACTAACTAAATGTATCATGTTTAGACACACTGCCAACAAGAAAAACTAAATTTGGTCATAAATTACCACTTATACCATCAAGAAACGAAAATGTGAACCCATGCTTAAAAATCAGACGTAACATAGACGCCATGTCAAAACAGCAAATCTGGCAATAATTTGCTTTATTTTGGTCACAAATTAACCTAATTCATCTTTGTTCTGGTGAATTTTATGCCCTCCAGTAGTACACAAATCATTTTGACAAATTCATACGATCAATGTCTAAAACTTGAATTATGAAATTCAGACTTACACAGACACGTGTCTAATGTCCATCAAACTGGCATGTTTTCTATCATTCCTCGGACAAGACACATGCATATGTCTACAAACTTGTCAATTTCTTGCACACCCACAGGTGCATCTTACATGAAGTAACTGTATCTAACGTTAGTGATACTTTGGATGATACAGAGCCATGTCACACTTTGAGTCCTAACCTGATAGAATGAACTCATATAAAGCACATTTTTGAAGAAGCACCCCAATTTGTTTAAAATGACAATGTTAATTATGAGAATCGGGATACCCGATTGTAATTTTGAATCCTTTATGTTTTTTCTCATTTCCTTTTACCTTTTTGTCTGTTTCTTAATTTTATAAATTTATAATGGCACATTTCACCAGAAGAGGGATCCATCCATACAATTAGTCCATCATTACAAAAATTTAAAACTCTTTTAAATTGATTTTTTGCTGGATACGTATGTCATCGACAAAGCTTTCCCATTCTGGTTATCTATTTTCTTTTAGAATCCGATAGACAAGTGTACGATCAAACTCTGACATTTGCAAGTAATATCTGCACCATAGAGCAAAGCCTGCTTAAGCTTGCCCTAGCAATGCCTTCGTACTCGCCTAAGATAGAATGTATAATCATGATAGGTATATTTATAGTATACAATTTTATTGAATGGAATAAACAGTGCCCCTTAGCCTCGCCACCCACTCTTAAGTAAAATGTACTATTTTTGTATTGCTAAATAAAACCATCCCCAAAAAAAGAGTAAACACGCACACTTTGTATCCATTCTGCAGTTGCCACTCCGCCGTCTGATAGTAGACAAATAGAGGGCACTGTTACATCATTCTTTAGATTTTTAAATCCTTTTGAAGAAAATTTTAAAATTTAATCAAGCATCTTGAAAACCTCCAAAACAGTGCACATCATATCCAAAATGCAAAATATGCCCAAATATCGAATAATAGACCATGAGAAATCCCATAAGGCTTTGAGAGCTGCATTTACCCACGTACTACTCCTGCGACAAGTGTGGCACAGAGACTGCTATGTGTAAGTCTATCCCTCGCACACAGCAAAAACATGCCATAAGCAGTTTACCATGTTTAAAAGGGGCACATGTTTTTGTGATCCCACACCCCCCCCCCCCCCGAACTGCCTAACAAGAGTTGAATTTTACTTCATCTGACGATACTTAGTAATCCATATGTACCTAATCTTAATTGCTAATTCGGTCCTATGTGTAAGAATTTGCATTTTTGCATTTTCTGGTCCATAACCGGACAGCACAGTGGCCTATGGGACCGTGGGAAACAAGCATTGCTCATAACACAAAACTGCACGATCGGAAATCCACTCCAATTTTGTGAATAAGCTTTTTTGCTGGGATATCTATAGTCTAGTCACTAGGACATTCCGAATCCATTTTATCATTAGCACTTGGGCATTATCGAACAGCTGATGATTCTCATGTCCTAGTAGTTTACAGTGACATACGTTATTTTAAATGAACACAAATTTCAAGGTTAACGATACCAAAAATACCGCCAATACGCACTCAACATGCATTCATGTTATTTCTGCAATGCTTACATTACTCTAAATACCCTTCGTTTTGCCAATTTATATCCCAAAGTGTTAATTTGAGAAGAAATAGAACAGAGCGATCGTTCTCAAAGCCGCCATGAAGTCCAATTTAGAAACCGTAAGCATAAATGACGAGGTTTAAAGGTCATACACACGGTAAACAAATGACACACCACCCGATGCCCCAATCCTTTCCAACACATTCATACGATGCCGGCAGCCCATACAAAACAGTACTAATATAGGTGGTTAGGCCAAGAAAAAAAAATTTGTTTGATTGCCCTTTCCCGACCGACCCAAAAAATCGAAAATCCGGGGCGCGGTTTTTTTTTTTTTTTTTAAAGTGGAAAATCTCACTTTTGAGAAGTTTTTTATGGACATAATCACTTAGTTTCTAAAATGTTGTTCTATACCATGAAACCTTCATCTTCAGGCAAAAGAGGGAAAAGAGTGTGGATTTGGGTTCTTGTTTGAACTTAAAAATTCCGTCATCTGAGATATATTCCATTCATCGTAGTCAACGTTCTTCGGACGGAGATAGCTCTAAAGTTAAGATTACTTTCTCCTCTCCGCCTAGAAAGTCTCACACAAGTACAAAAAGACATCAATATTTCTCCAAGATCAATAATTATAAAAAGATCTAGAGCTCTCCTTCAGATATTCTTCACATCGGGGATCCAAGGTTCTTGATCGGAATTTTTTTTCTGGATTAAGACATATGATGACTTACCTCTGATAAGTCCAAAGATCTATATCTGATTACGTTGATGACGAAATCAGCACTTCTCCTCCACGCTCTTAACCTTACGGAATCGTTCGTACCGGCCAACGATGACATTGCCTTTTGTTAGTGATTCTTCTAGCAAGAGATCTAAATTAAATGATTTAGAGACTATTCTAATTAGACCGTGAAGATATGTTGATTCATCTTTGTCTAGATTTAAGTATTCGGTTTTGGTGATATAGAATGTCTGCTGCCCAGCATTATGAGTCGAAACTTAAAGGTGTAGTGAATTGACGATAACTTTATTCCACCACCTACTCATGAGTATCCGGGAGTGGTTCATCTTCTTATTATTTTATATATGATTCACGCAGAACATGATCTTTCTACGGTCCAGCTCCTTCTCGTTATACAGTTCCAGTTGAGACTGCTCAGATTACTCAACCAAAATTGGCTGATGCTACTCCACTCATTGCACATTCTAGTCAAGATACTTTCAGTCAAGAGCCGCGCGGGTGAAAGTTTGGGTAAAGATTCTGATTGATTGAGGATACGAAACTGAGTGAGATTTCCCAGATTTATGGAGCTTCCTTAGTCTGATGTTGACTCTTTCTTGACGGAGGATTTTGAATCTACAGTACTATCTCCTTGTTTTGGCTGCGCCGTTCTTGCAGCTGTTTTGTACATCAAGGTTGAAAATGTGGATTCTTCTAAGTTCTATACCTCAAGATTACATGCTTCCGAAAAAAAAAAAAAAAAAAGAAAAAAAAAAAAAAAAAAAAAAAAAAAAAACATTGGTTTATACTCTAAACTTCACAATAATCATGCAGTGAGCATCTCCTTTTCTGTTACTGCGCTTTAGCAGACTTTGATAAATTTCAGAGTCTATATGGACCAATTACAGAAACTCTCCTCAGATGGATTCCTGGGTTTTTCCCTTCATGTGAGGAAGATTAAGAGTTCTTTTCAGTTCCTTTGGTTCCCAGTCCATGCTGGGAGAAGATGACGTCTGATGAGAAGACATTATGTAAGCCGGACCATGTCCCACCTACCGGCGTTGAAGGCGGCTCACTACAAACATTAGGAACCCTTTCATAGGGTAAATTCTTGGAATGGGGGCAAGAATGCTGATCTCTGCCATTTGGAACAAACTTGCCCGTTATGGTGTGGTGGAGAACTTCGAATCTAGCCTTATGTCTCTAAACATCTTTTGAAATGGATTGGTTGTAGCCTATTTGGAGCTGTCTCTCGAAGCTTTTGAGAGATGTCTTTTTACTAGAAGACCTTCATATGTCTGCGGACCTTTTTCCTTGATTGCTTGTCAACTAGCGGCTCTCTACGACAGAATGCTGTTGAGGCCTTAAATTCACTGCCAAAGTATTCCTTGAATAACCAAGAGGAAAAGATCTTTTTGAGGACAGTGGCCAGCTTAGCTTCTCAAGAAGAAGAACGTGTTAAGCTCAACATCAGCTGCCAAGACAATCTCAGTAAGCAGTATAGAGTTCCTCCAAATACGACCGTCCGGTAACAGTCTTATGATTATGGGATACCGCAGGCTTCCGCCTCTAACTACAACTCCTCCAACAGAGGAAATGAGGTTCTTTTCGGAAGTTGATTACGACTTTAAACTCCAACATAGAGGCTCAATGTGGCGCGAATAGGGAAGGAAACTTCTTTTGACTCTTACCTACATATGACGCCAGTGGCATGGCATCTAATTGCTTCTTCCGGCGTGGCGGTTGATAACTTCGGATCCATGGGTACTACAGATTTTTTCAGAAGGTGTACCATCTGTAAGTTTACCATCCGTCCGCCGATGAAAGTCGGATTTTGTACTACGCCTATGCCGAAAGAGACACAAAGGCTATGATTCTCAGGACTAAGTGAAGGTGTTTATTAATGAAAAATGCCATTTTTCAGATAAGGGCAATGAAGTTTTAAATCTATCTTCTTCTGACTTCAAAGAAATCAGATCTCAGACCAATTATTATCTTACGTCTTTCTCACAAGTCTATCTCCACGTTGCAGTTTTGCACTTCAGTAATGGCTTCACTATCCTTTGAATTTCTACACTACACTACGTACAATTACAAGATCACCAAATAGATACTAATATCTAAGAAGGAAGGAAATTCAGTTTCTTTGTCTACTTCATTAGTTGGTTGATAGTTGCTCCAGATAGGTCAGGTCTTTAAGACTTCAGCCTTTTGCATGAGCCAGTAAGGATCTACGTTTCATGAGAAACTAGAATCCAGCCATCACAACATCCTCCGTCGTACCTTGGCCAGGTAATCGTAAAGCATCTCAGTTGTTCGGTAAAACGCCACATTTTGCGAACTATCACACACGTAAGTGGTATATTGTTCGGACAGCTTTTAGATTAGACTAGAGATGCATGCATGATGTCCCACATATTTTGGAGTGTGGCCAAAGGTTTTTGTAGAATTTCTACTTATAGAGGTATTCTGGGAAAATCCGGAAGATTGGATAGTGTGGTTGCCTTCTTTGATAACCGATCAGGTTTTTGAGTATCCTCTATGTCATATTTCTATCCGCATCATTTCCTGCTGGCACATCTCGTTCTGTAGAAAATCTAGCAGGAATTGTATTATGATTTTCATGTCGCCAGCCCTCTGACGTAGCATGGCGTGGTGGCCGTGAGTAAGGACGTGAGCTGTTTTTAGCTTTTGAAAACGAGTTTTGGTTAATATACTATACGCGTGAGATGTCGTTTCAAATACCTATTTTTGGTATTTTTGAGATTGGCTTTACTAGAATGATCGTGAGATAACCATTGCAAGTAACGAGGTTGTTGCGGACAATCGCTCCCAGGAGAGATCAGCCCAGTGACAGTTTTACAGAATCACCGTGGAGTAGCAAACTGGAAGACAGAAACTTACTTTATGCCTCTATTTTCTCAAGCTCACCCTCAAACAATAATCTTAGGCTTTTCAGAAGTAGCTGCCTCCCCCGGGGGGCCACTTTTTATATTCAACGGTGGATATGATGCGTGAACAGAAAACGCGTAAAAGGGTGTCTTTTTTCCAACAGGCGATGTAACGCGAGTACATCTTTAGGGTGGTCAAAAACAGCAAATATGGAAAAAAGGGTAGTTTTTTCTTAACTCGAACTTGTCTTGTTATATCTCATTAAGCCGGGATCAAAATCATCCAACATATTGCAATCGGAACTTGGGAAGTAAGCAAAGCAGATAATAAGGATATTACGATTCAATGCACTGCGTACTTGTTGAGGGTATCAAAAACATATAACAATACTTGTTTAGGTATGTTTGTTTAGCTTGTTTTTTAGTCGGTGAAAATATTGTTTAGGGGGCATTTTGAAAGTCCAGGTTCGATGCATCATACCACCTTTGAATACAAGTGCCCCCCCCCCCCCCCCCGGCTGCCTCCATGGCAACAGAAACTCATAAACTAGGAAGAATTCCATCACCATTATCTACTGTAGTAGACTTCGACGTTCCTACACCTGGTGCGAGAAAGCCTTTGCTAGACTTCAGCTTCTGTGATTTCTGGCTACCATTGTCTGACTAGTCCTGTGACATACGGCCACACACATCGATCTCGTGAGCAATGAGGACAGGTGCCAAACATAATTGGTACTAGAGACTTCTCCTCCGAAGCAATTTACACAAACACGCACCAAAAAAAAACATTGCAAAGAACAATTTAGATCTCTTGAAATTTGACCTTCCCCGATTTAGGGTAAATGGCTAGGCCATTGAAGCCAACGTTCGTAACTCCGTACCTTATCGTACTGGGTTCATGTGTCGTAACTAGGATATCAGTGAGCAATGATTAACAGAAGGGGTGCTGAATCACAAATGCACTTGAATAGTTTATTTACAGATGCACTGGACTTGCCTCCACCTGCAGAATGTGACAGCTTGTATATATTCCTGGAGAAATCACCTGCAACCCAGACGACATATCCAAGTTATGCAATCTCTGCTGATAGGTAGCCTTCAAAGTTCAAACCAAAGTGTAGGAATCCTGAAGCAATTATATAAAGATTGTGAAGAATTGTACACTTGATTTGTCCCTGTCCAAGGTTGTAGTTTGCAGGGACTCTGGCTCCCTATTTTTTAGTGGAACAGTTTTCACAGTATGTACATTATTGCGGTTATGTAGCGCATTTAGTGCTGTCTGGGATGTAAAGTTTTTGGTATCTTATGAAAATTGAGTGGGATGAGTGAATTACATGTTAGTGAAAATTGAGTGGCATTTTTTATCCATAAGCCTGTCCATCTTCCCAGGTTTAGATTTGGATCTCCGCGGAAGAAATTCAGAATTTTGTCATTTCTGTCTTAAAAACAAAACAAACATTAAAAAACGTGTGATACAAATTTGGACATAATAATAATAATAATAAATTAATAATAATACCAGTTTTATATAGCACCTAAGACTGAAACAGTCTCAAAGTGCTGTTGCGTTAGTTATACACTATACAACCTAATCCACGGGGGTGGCCGGATTGCACCTCACATTTGCGCACACACGCACGCCCTGACTCTTCCTTCCATTTCACCCGATTCAATGCATCCTCCCCATCCTAACCCAACCTCTATCTCCTCCTCCCAAATGTTTCTTCCATGTCTCTGTGGACGTTCCCCTCCTCTCAAACCGCTCACTCGAATAAAAGCCATTATTAACACATGCTCGTCATCCTTCCTCACACATGCCCATACCATCGTACACTATTCGCCCTTTGCCAACGGTCCATCGCCTCTTCCAAAACCCAACATCGTGCATCAAGCATCAGTCTTCATCCTATCCTGTCCATCAACTTCACACCACACTTATGCTCTCTCTGTCTCATCAAATCTCCCACTCATCTTCGCTCAGGCACCATGTCTCATCCCATACAGCATCACTGATCTCACACAGCTCTTATACACCTTCCTTTCATCTTCAAAGGATATCTTGTCCCAGCAACGAACTCCCCACATCATAAATTAACCCACACCCATTACCTCACTCTCGCTTTGTCACACTGCCTTCAGGAAACGTCACAATCATTTTGCTTCATCTAGGGTGGCTCAAAGGGACATGCCTCACAAGACACAAGCCTCAGCATTTAGATTGTAATATTCCACATAACAGCTCCCCAGATTTTGCTTGGTCGACGAGGCAATTAATTAAGTTATCTCGCCCAGGGACACAGACACATTGACCACAGTGGGGCTCGAACTCACAATTTTTAACAGTCTAATGAATCACAAGTCATGTGCTTTGCCACTGGACCACACATGCCATAAGCAAATGTCACAATGTGTTCGATAATCGTCTGATCTGCTTATCTCGGTAACTGGCAAAGAATAACATGATGAGATGAGATACCAAGAACATGTTCACATTGTCTGTGCAAATAATACAAATACTGGCAGAGAGCAGCCACCTTCTTAGTTTATATTATTCAGTAAGTTTGTTAGTTAGGGACAAACAAACGCTAGAAAATGGTAAATGATTTTTTATCTGATCACCCCACCCATCCCCGCATAAATGTTCACTTTGCGCGAATCGACTATAACCTTTGCCATTTGTGTGCTATACCAGACCAACTCCCAGTACCTACAAGGTTGACCACCACTACCCAGGTTCCAACAACAACCCAGTGACAGTCGTATTGTATGGTGATATTGCCAGTTGGAAATTGATGTGCACTATTTCACAAAGTACTCAAGAAACTTGCCAGCAGTGGTGAAATTAACTACATACTCAGACACTATGTTAAGGTGAGGATATCACAAGAAAACATATTAGTACAAATAAGGAAAAAGCAATAATGGATACATAAGTGTGTAGTTTGCAGCAATGGCATAACATGAGGGGAAGGGACAGGGGACTCCCTTTACTTATTAACAAATTTTAATATGCTTGCTCCCCTGAAAATATATGTGCCACCTTTGCCCCTGCAAAAAGCTGGTTACACCACTGGTAGTTTAAAACAAAGTAAGCATAACTGTTACTTGTATCACTTTAGTATTCTGCCACCACATCCTTCAAATGTGCAGTGTATTCATTGACGGCTGCTAAATTCATAGGGCAGTGGCACAATACAAAATTCTTTCCTGGTTTTTCAGGTTTATCGTCATTACAAAGCAATAACTGGACTGTAATTAGTGGCATATGTATTGTAATTTTTGTAATCACACACCAATTCTGGAACTGAAAGAGCACAAAAGTCCGCAATCAGGAGGCAAGGTCAAGGACTAGGCAACTCCCAAAACTGAATGAGTAGAGCATTTCCAGTCTATCCATTAGTCAGCCAAAATAAAGAGAATTATTAACCAAAGCTCTTATTTATTTCCCACATTAATCATCACCAGGATCCATCCTCTAAGAAGGTCCGTCTGTCTGGTTATGGTGTGGAGTTGGCCATCAAAAGCACCGAGTACAAGGCTGTAGATGACACAGATGTCAAGGAAGAAGGAGGACAAGAACAAGTACCAGAGGAGGACTTGCCAAATGAGGTGCAGGGGTTTGTCTTCTCAAAACTCAAGTAAGGAACTGAGTTACGAGGAGATCTGAACTCAACTTTTTTTTTAAATTAAATAATTTCATTGCCTTCCTTCCTGTTACTCCAAATGTTACTGGTGCAGAGTAGCTTTTAGTTTTGTAGGCTGAGGAATATCTTACAAATTTGTGGCCTCCAATCAGGAAAATTAAAGGCACTATCCGTGATTTGCTCAATCAAAAAATAAAAAAATTATCAAAAATAGATTTTTGCATGTTTATAACAGTATAGGTATTATCCTAACATACCCTGCAGGTTATAAAACTAAAAGCAACCTAATAAGGACAAAATTGGATGTTATAGTCATTACTCTCTGTACGGACACTTACTACAATGCGTATTTATTGTATGGGATTCATATTAGTCATGTGAGTGCAACAAAGTCGTATCTGCATATTTGTAATTTTTGCAAGATGAAACGCTGTTGTGTCCAACTTTCTTTGTTTTCTATTGTTTTTTAATGTTTTCTTCTTTCATAAAATGTGTCTAGTTTGATTTGAGACTGGCATCATAGCTTAAAGTTTGGTTTTACCTATATTTACAAAATCAAGCAAGAACTAAATTTTACCCAAAATGTCAGTTACGACTTTGTTGCACTCAC
The DNA here is from genome assembly GCA_023653785.1 of Ophioderma brevispina. Classification (NCBI taxonomy): domain Eukaryota; kingdom Metazoa; phylum Echinodermata; class Ophiuroidea; order Amphilepidida; family Ophiodermatidae; genus Ophioderma; species Ophioderma brevispina. The sequence continues at coordinate 100,914 of JAMKCH010010582.1, forward strand.
ATGACGATCTTTGAATACTGATGTTTTCTTTTCTAGCAATTTTCAGTTGGAAAAAATAACATGACAATTCTGTAGACTTATCCTTCACTTTTAAGCAGTGTCTGCAAATTACAAATATTTTGACTCTTTCGGGTGAATCACTGATAGTGTCTTTAAAGTCTACAAAGAAGTGTTGTACACTTAACAATCTCACCCAGAAAGAAGTATTCTTTTGTTTTCTGTGACAACTTGTGCTACCCCCCCCCAACCTACTAACCCAGCTCTTGTGGCTCACTTGATTCTAGTGCTGTAGGTCACAGTTGTCAGAGTTTCAATCCACCCATGACTGTGCTTTTGAATTCTGTTAATCAGTCCACCTCTCCAGGAAAAGATTTAAAATTATCCATACAGCATATTACCGCTACATTATTTTTTTGTTATGTCATGATGTTTGCATGCACTGCAGCCAATCATGTTGGCACACATTGCAGTGCTAAACAAGGTCAATCTTGTCATTGAACTATCACAATTCAGTGAAAGAGGTCCTTGCGTTAGTATAAACGGCAAAGTACAAGATCGGGGATATGCAATAAGTGGGAAAAGGCATCTAGTGTGGAGGGCAATCTACACACATTCCAGGATAAAAATGCAACACAAACACCAGTAGATGAATGTTGAATTCATCAGAAATGAATGGGTGGTTTATTGTACTCTTGGAATTTTGGGGGGCAGGTGAACAAGGGACACAAACATTCCAGGATAACAATACAGACACCTGTAGATGAATGTTTCAACTGTCAGAATCAAACAGGTGGTTTATTGTACTCCTGGAATTCTTGTTAGGCAACAGGTGGACAGGAGACATTCTACACACATTTCAAAATAACAATACAGGCACCTATAGATGATTGCTGCACCTGTCAGAACCAAGCATGTGGTTTATTGTACTCCTGGAATTCTTGTTGGGGACAGGTGGACAGGAGACACTCTACACCCACATTACTGGATAACAATACAGGCACCTGTAGATGAATGCTGCAACTGTCCGATTCAACAGGTGGTGTATTGTACTCTGGAATTTTTATTGGGCAGGTGAAAAAAAACAAACCCCCATAGGACACTACACACACACACACACACATTCCAGGATAATAATACAGGCACCTGTAGATGAATGCTGCAACTCTCAGAATCAAACAGGTGGTTTATTGTACTCTGGAATTGTTGTTAGGAGGACAGGTTAACAGGAGATACTCTACACACACTTTCCAGAATAACAATACAGGCACCTGTAGATGAATGCTGCAACTCTCAGAATCAAACAGGTGGTTTATTGTACTCCTGGAATTGTTCTTAGAGAATAGAATAGGTACAACCTTGCTCTAATGTTGATATATGTAATGAGATGAAAATTTTCTTGATTGCTTTGCAGGGAGCTTCACCCTGACCTTGCTGAGAATTGAAAGAGTGGAGGAACTTCTTTAGGAAGTACCACCAAAAATCACACCACTCAAAGTCTGCAACTCCAAAGTAAGTTATACCCAGTGTCTGGTAGAGATGGCTATCAGAAAAATGAGTGGTTTGGTTAAGGGGGTGTCCCAAATTATGGTATCTTGTTCTCCAATTGATATGAGAGCATGGTACCTGCATACACTTACCATAAGTATCGTGGGAAAAGAACTTGCGGTTTGTAATGAAAGCGGATAAGCACATTGCAAGGGTCCTATTCACTACTGTGCTAATATTGATGGTTAACCAACCACTAAAACGGCGGTTTTTTTATGTCTTCCGCCTAAAAGAGGATGGAAAAGACTATTAATTTAGTGGCCGTCCGCTTGGAGGTCGTTCCGCCCGAAATTGTTTTCCATGTTGCCAAATTACCTTTGTTTCGCATTATAAGACTATTCGGCCTTAATTGCGATGTAAGGGCCGAGCAAGCTCTCAACAAGTGCGGATAAAATTCGGGAATTGTTTTAGTTCCTGGAGAATGGCCCGGAGCAAACCAAAAACTGTTTGAAAACCCTTTGGTTCGATTTACTGGCAAAACTGACTTAATTCGCAAATTGGTGACACAACAGGGCCGCCCATGGGTTGTTGATTGCACCAAACTTGTTTGTTCTGCCTTCCAATGCCATCTGCCACAAGGCTATGCCATCTCAGTCATCGGACATAAGCAGAGGATGGTTGCTTGATGTGTTGCCCAGCATTATGGGGCCGTTGTTATGTTACTTTGCTGGAGAGCTTGGCAATTTCGTAACCGCTGAAGCTCCACACTGAGTGTGATGAACGAATGTGGAAAATTGTTACGGGGATCGGCTATTGTGAAGATTACTATTACGCAGATACTGGTGAATCTTGTTCCCTGGTTGAATTTGGAATGTCAAACAAAATAAACGATTACATTATCGGATTATGCTGAAAGAGTTAAGGAGTTCGTGGACATTAATTGTTTTAGGAGCCTACTCTGGTTTTTTGTTGAGCTTTTGAAGTACGGATGTGTCAGGTCCGGATATCGGATTTGGCGGCATAATGAAGCTTCATTTATGAAGTTGAATATAGCATTTGTAGTATTGCCACTGTGTAGCGGTAGTTGATAGGCAAGGCCTGCCTGATTGAGCTCGGCCCAGTCAGGCAGCAGGTCACGCACACGGCGAGCGGGTTGCGCACACCCCGTAGATAGCACGTTGTACGGCGTGTAAACACCGAATGAGGGTGGTGAAAATATCGCCGTTTTTTTTTCGTCACGTAAATCACGTTACTGTTGAATATTATCATCATTTTACCAATAATAGATATCTTATTTGGTCTCGAGGTGGTCATTTTAGTGAAAAGAAATAAAGAAATGAAAACGATGCCACTTTCGGACGAAAGAAAAGAATTTGAAAGGGCAAAAATTTTGCACAAAAAACGTTTAAAAAAAAAAAAAAAAAAAAAAAAAACATCTGTAATATTTACCTTTTAGAGTTGAGGGACCCTAGTTTACCTGCTTGTGTGAATTCCACAATGATCCTCCAGGAATATCTGTAAATTTTAGGAAGTACTAAATGGGTTGTTGGCAAAAAACGGTTTTCAAACCAAGGACGGATTAACAAAACATTCCATAAAATACCCATCGGCCCATTTCTCACACGGAAGGGGTTCACTCCGGGGTAATTGCACCAATAAGGAGGCTTGGGCCGATAGAGGATTATGATTGGATAATGGTTTTTCAATCACCAAAGGCCATGTTCCATTCGGGTCGTGTTGCAAGGGGGGGGGGGGGGCTCGGGGGGCGGGCATCATTCTTGTTATTCTTTCTGATTTTCTGTGTATCTGGAGTGTATCTGTGGTCAAAATGTTAACGGGGGCGGGGTGGCGGGCGGGTGGGGGAGGGCTGGGGGGGGGGGGGGGAGGGGGGGGATCTGGGGGGTGGGGGGGAGGGGTGGGGGGGGGGGAGGGGGGTAGGGTGGGTGAGAAAGGAGGGGGGGGGGTGTGGGGAGGCGGGGGGGGGTTGGGGAGGGGGGTGGGAAGGGGGGAGGGTGGGGAGGGTTGGGGTGGGAGGTGGGAGGGGGGGGGATGTTGGAGGGGTGGGATGTGGGGGATGGAGTGGCTGTGTCAGAGTGGCTGGGGAGGGATGGGGTTGGTGGTGGGCCTGGTTGGGGAAGGGGAGTGGCTGTTTGTGTGGGGGAGGGGATGGGGTGTTGGGGAGGGGCATGGTGTTGGGAGTGGGATTTATTTTATTGGGTAGGGGGAAGGGCGGGAGTGATCGGGGAGGGGCTGTGTTGGGAGGAGGGGGAAGGGTGTGTTTGTTTGTTGTGTATCGGGGAGGGTGTTCAGGGGTGTTTTATTGGGGAGGGGGAGGGTTTGTATATGGGATGGGTGGGAGATGTTGTGCGGGGTGGGTGACCTATGCTCCTTGGGTGGACTTGAGGAACTCATGTGACCTAGGTGAACCTCATGGGACCTGGGTGACATGTGAACTGGGTGACCTAATGTTGACCTTGGTGACCTATGTGACCCTTGGTGCTCAGGTGACCTTAATGACCTCTGTGACCGTTAATGACCCTCATGTGACCTCATGTGGACTTGGTGACCTCATGTGACCTTGGTGACCTTGTGACCTCATGTGACTTTTGTGACCTCAGGTGACATCGGGTGACCTAATGTGACCCGGGTGACCTAATGTGACCTTGGTGACCTCATGATGACAATGGTTACCTGCATGTGGGACCATGGTGACCTCATGTGACCTTGGTGACCTCATGTGACATTGGTGTCCTCATGTGTCCTTCGTGACCTTTGTGACCTCGTGGACAATGGTGACATCATGTGACCCTGGTGGACCCTCATGTGACCTTCCTAATGACCTCAGATGACACGGGTGGACATTGGTGACCTGTCATGTGACCATGGTGAAATCATGTGATCTTGGTGACCTCAGGTTGATTTGGTGACATCATGCTGGGGACCTTGGTGACTCATGGTACAATGGTGACCTCATGTGATCTCGTGACAATGGTGACCTCATGTGACCTCGTGGGACCATGGTGACCTATTGACCAGGGTGAACTCATGTGAACTTAATGACCCTACAGGTGACCTGGGTGACCTTGGTGACATAATGTGACCATGGTGACCTCATGTGATCTTGGTTACTAATGTGACCTGGGTGACTTAATGTGACCTAGGTGACCCATGTGACCTCGTTGACAATTGGTGGGACCTCATGTGACCAATGGTGGATGACCTCATGTGACATTAATGACCTCGGTGACCTCGGGTGACTTGGTGACCTCATTCGGGACCTTTGGGCCCATTAACAAAATCATGGCGGCAGACGGGGACACTCGCAGTCCAAAGACGCAATTGTATTTTGTAAAAATCTATAAAATCACTGCAAAACAAAATGCTAACAAATTAACAGAAAAGGAACTGGTCCAGGACTATCCGGTATGCACAGATTTACATTTAGTGACCCACTTAACATTTGACTTCTAGTGACCCCATGTGCTCTTTTGACCTCAATGACCTTGGTCCATTTGATTTAAAAAAGAACATACTTCAAACAAATAAAACCTATATGTATACGTTCTGCAATTCTGTGGCTGTGACCACAAAACCTAAAAAGAATGGGACGGGATTCATGGAGTATAAACAGATTGACCTCTAATGCCCTACTCACCTTTGACCCATTTTTGGAAATTTGATTACATTCTCCAAATAACAGTTTATAGCTACCAAACTTGCTAAAAAGCAAACCACTGGCCCAAGGACCATTGCAATATAAGTCAATTGACTTCAATTGAACTCTGCATACCGTTGACCCCATTTTGTCCAAATCATAAACACACTTCTACAAATTAAAATGCTTGTGTGTTGACAACCTAAACTGTTAAAATACAACCAAGGTTCAGGACTTTTGGAGGGTGTGCACAGATGAACTCTTCTGACCCCTCTATGTGACCTTTAAACAATATTCTTCTGCAAAGAATCATCAAACTTTGCCATAAGAACTATTGGCCCAAGACCATGGGGTTTTATATATTTTATGATCTCTATTGACCTTATGTAAACTTCAAGCTATTTTGAAAAAAAATCGGTAAACCACTCTTCTAAAAAAAGAGCAAAAAATTCACCAAACTTGCACACAAGAACTGGCTTCATCCATTACAAACCACCCCAAATACTCAAACACCCATGTACCAACTACAACCAATCCACGAAACCAACCTGATGGGCGGAAGACTTGGGTTAGTGATCCACTTGTTGTTTTTATCTTTGCAAAGAAGTGGATTTCGAAGCTGCAATTCAGGACGATAATGAGGAAAAATAGGGCCTTTATCGATATCAAAATTTACTACTTACGGTTAAATCAGGGGGGGGTCAAAGAGGCGATCGGAACAAGCACCTTTAATAAAAAAATAACCATTGATTTATTCATCTTTGTAAAACATAAAAACTGTTCTTTTTTCTAAAAAATTAAAATTTTTTAATTACTAAAGATTCTTAAAATTCAATTAATAACAAAAACAAAACATCATGGCTTTCTGCCTTGAACCATTGCAGATATTGCAGTCCAGTCAGCGCAGAGGGTACCTTCTCATCAACTGGCAGGACGCTTGAGATTGATGAGGGACATCAGCAAAACTTCTTTGATGGCAGAACGCTGTCAAAACTCACGTGGATGAGAAAGTCAGACGAGAGCAAGAGATCAAAGGTAACTTTAATGATGTCTAGAACAATATAATGGATTCCCGCCCCTAACAAAATGCCATCAACTGCTTTCACACTGAAAGTCCTATTAAATCTTTCCCCCGAATATTAACCTCATAAAATATCATGAGCTAAAAAAACTTGGATTTTTTCCAATGCCTTGTTAATAGACCTTAAAAATTAACATTGCGAATGTTCGAAGAAAAATACAATGTATGTGAGCATCCTTACATGCTTGCGTACATTCACAAGAACTTGGCAGTGATGTGCATTACCGAAAGGCAAAATATGTGTAAGTGCTGACACCCAAACCTAGGTGCGTGTGATGACTGTTAGGATGCTTATTGGGTCATCATTTTAGGTAAAACCTTCGTTTTGAAAAGGTCTATTTGACGTGGCACACAACACGAAAATGAAGGCATATTTTCCGTAAGGTATCTTTGACCACTGTCCCGATAACGTAGCCCTAGAGTTAAGGTATGTTCTACATCACAGCAATGCATTGCTGTGCAGTAAATTTACTGCAAGTTACGTCACTTTCCCCCCACCCCCTTTTTCCCCCGCTGACACTACCTAATTTGATTACTGCAGGTCAACCAGGTCACAGGTTGCAGTGAGTTGCCAAGATTGCAGAAAAATTGATGTAATGACATCAAACTGCATCTTTGAGCATCACCAATGTAAAATAATTTTAACTTTCGTTGCCAGTACACATTGCATTGCACATAATGACAATGATTGCAGTAATGATTTTTGGTAGGCTGCATTCATACAGCACTGCAGTGACAGTGAACGTATGAAAGGACTTAGAAGTCAGGGAGGTATTAACCATGTTGAATTTCAACTGTGTTGTCTAATTTCACCTCAGTGATATTGTTTCTGCAACTTTGATTAGTACATTCTTCAGAGGTAGATGAGTGTAATTAACAGATACTGCAGCAAAGTAGGGCACCTTTGGTACTGGCTACAGAACTTGCCAACCCTCACCTTGAGTTTGAAGTGGAAGACTTATGCCAGGAGCGCTGGAAAATTGGTTGTGACTATTTCATCTCCAAACAACTGCGTTTTAATTTTATAATAAACACCCAAATGAAAGTATTCTTTGCCTTTTAAATAAGGAGAACAGAAGTTTGAGCTGTCCTTTACCTCATTCAGCCTTAGTATAATCTCCTCACAAAATATAACTCTGTCAAGTTTTGTAGCTTATGCCATTTGAGCTAGCAACTGCTAAAACCAGTTTTGTGTGACTTTTAGACATAACAGAATGAATTATGGGATTGGGTCAGGTGATTCCATTGGTAATGAAAAATGGCCTCATGTAGACACAGAGGTTGAGATCCCTTACATGTAAGTCTGGGATGTAAGCGTATTTATAAACAGAGATGTAACAAAGGAGTTGTCCCATTCCTTAGGCGAGATTCCCGTTCAGGAGCAAAGTAATGCCTCGGAGGAAAGCCTCCGACGGAAAATGCCGCACGCAAACTATCTAGACAACACGCAATATTTTACATTTTAATAAAACAAAACTCACACGGAACATTTATAAGTCGCACGAGATAAATCTTTTAATAGCCAATTAGCAGTATTGATCGATCAATATCACCGTATTGTCTGGGATCACTGTTTATTTATTTATTGACGCCCACGTTTATGAGCCATCGATAATTGTGTTCGTCTGGAGAACTGACCTAGGGCATTGAGTTACCAATACGGATTACAGTGCGTGGTGAGTTAACGGTAAATGTACGTCCACATGGAAGGAGAGGTCATGTTTATTTTAGATATACAAGACTTGCACGAAACAATTTTATAACCCGTACGCAAGTTAACCGTTCCCAACTCCGACGCATATCTTCCTTGTTAAACTGGGAATCCCCCCTTAAAATCCAAAATTTGAACCAACAGCAAGGTCAAATTTTAGCATATCATCCGGTGGAGCTCCACGAAATATTTTTTATGCGACTTTAAGGTACAAGACCCCTGTCTCTTCTCCAAAATAAATTGGTACTTAAAACTTGGGTTTTGATGCAGTTCTACTCTATCATTACAATTTGATCTCCAGAATTGAAAAAAGAAGATGTAAAAAAAAACCAATTTTTTTTGTACTTTCCGGAATTTTTATTTATGGCCAAAAATCTGGAATATCCGGAAATGTTCCGGCAAATTCATCCTCTGTAATAATCGTAAATTGTTTCATAGTGTGTACTGAAGACATCTCTGTGACTGTCAGTGGGAGTTATTATTGAAACTAATGATCATCATATTTAATTCTATAATAAATGCCTGATGTATAACCCGAACTGCTAAGAGTACTGCTGTGGAGTACTTAAGGCTAATACAAACTAGGTAAATCCAGAATGACAAAAGCTTGAGGGAAAATTTTAGATGAATAGGAAACTGACATTGAAACTGAACTCATAACTGATTTCAGAAAAAAATTACATCACAGTGCTTGTATCACTAACCATTAACTTGAAGTGGTATATAAGCTCTTTTCTTGAATTGAAAGTATGTAGAGATGCGAGCCAATATATACAGTACCCTTGTCTACCTTCAATAAGCCCTTCCTACCCTTTAATCCATGTGGAATTAAGACACCTTCCACACGCCACTTCCATGTTAACTTTGAGCTAGAGTGTTGTTAACACCTAAAACCCTGACTAAAGGGCGTTTTTTGATCATTCTAGTAGTTTTATAGTTAACAATTAATTAAGGAAAGTGTTAATTTAAAAGAGGTTTGTAATTTCAGAGTTAGTGGACATTTGCAGTGGGGAAAGCTTACTAATTCGGACATATATGTTCTTCACAAGGATGTTAGATCTACTACTGTCAGAGGGAAATTACTACAGGGCCTACACCATTAGGGGTCAAGGTAGTTAACCCTGGGTACTACCATCGCATTGGTCACTGTGATACTAATTGAATTTTTTTAGCAATCAGCACAATGGGTAAGCAAGAAGGTAAGGTTGAAATAGACTTGAACTTAAAATATGTAGAAGCTAAATTTAAACTTGGGTTATTGGAAATGACTACATTATATAAATGCCAGTGAAATACTAGTATGAAGGTCAGGTAGTTCAAGCTGCCATGAACCACATCACTGTGTTGGTTACAGACAATTTATAAGGATTTCCGCAAAAGATAAAAAAAATATTTAAAATTGGTAAAAAGCTTAAAGTTAAGGATAAGTCTGTAGGACTCCCCGTTCTGGATATTTCCAACTGAAAGTTGACAGAACAGGAAGACACAGCAGTTTCCAGAGATATGAATCCCCTTCAATTACACGTGGTCGAATTGTCTGTACTTGGACAGTAAAGACTAAAATATTAGATTCCGATTTTGTTCCTTATGTAGCTTCTAGACTTAATAGCTGCAGGGTATGTTAGATACCTAGACTTGTTCCAAAATGCAAAATCTGATTTTTTGATGATATTTTGATTTTCCTGATTTAGGCAATCACTGATAGTGCCTTTAATTTTAAGCTACCTATATGGGCTATCTACTGATCCGGGTCACTTGCCGGTGCTAAAAAAGCCCCGCCTTTTTTACACATCGGCCCCGTATTCGCAGTATCAGCTCAACGTCCGCAACACACAACACTTCTGCGTTTCTTGTTTCTAATAATCCATCTTAGTTCTCACACTCACAGCCCTGTTCATCAGAGGTGATAACAAAACGTGTGTTTCTACGAGGCCGGTTTGCTTTTTGGCATCTCTTTATAATCATATCTTTGGATGTTCTAGCAATGCACGTGAAACGAATAGGCATCTAAATGTGCATGTTATATCCTAAGTAGCGGCTACCATTACAGTCTCTCCTGCGATCGTTCAGGGCAAAAATGGCGCATTTTTATAACTCCAATTTACTCCTGCTAGCGACCTATGGGAATCCCCACCGCAAAATGAGCACCCTATAACTTCCCCGTAACGTCAGCGTAGACCCCTATAGTACTGGGCTGAAATATCTATTTCTCAATATGATTGTTGAAATGAGTTCTCCATATGGTTTTTTTTCTTATAGGGCGCGGATGTCTTCAACAAGTTATGCAGATCCAAGTGAATCCAATGAAGGGGACTTGCTGTGGATATCAGGGATCATTCAGTTATAGTAAGATTGAAATACCATAAAATTACATTTTTATTTTTTTTATTTTTTTTCCCTTTACCAATTTTACTGAAACATAATGCATTTCCCTTCTAGAAGTGGAATGCCAAATTTACCATAATTAACACCCCTACAAAAGATAATGGTCCGACCAGTGACACCAGGTCCACGCCCTGTCGACCTGAGCTTCTCCTCAATTTCCGTGTTGGCTGTTAAACCAAACTGACGCGTGTTAAACCGCACGCTGCTAAATTTACAGCCAAAATTAACTGGTTTTGATACGACCTATTGTCATCTCAGACAGAATATCCTACTTACTATACCATATTATCTGGCATAATACTGGATATATAACTGGATTTATAACGCACTTTCGGACGGAATAACGAGACTTTTACACCGTCGGAGAGCTTGTGTTTTGTATCCTTTTTGGCCGCCATTGCGGTCCCATGTAATCTGTGTAGCGGGAAACTAGGTAAACAAAGGCCCCATTGACGCACGTGTTTTCTGCTTGGATCTGCCTTTGACTATATGTATGAGTTTGTTATGTTATCTTTTATCTGGCTTGCTCGCTAACAATTTATGTTGTCTTGGTGCTATTATTTTTTTATAATGATTTTTTTTTTTTTTTTTTTTTTTTTTAAAAATGTTTGAAAAATTTCTTTACCGTTTGTGACTTTCAGTTACCGAGTTGGTTTTTGTGTCTTGACGTTTTGCTACCGGGAGACCTCCACGGCACGCTGGGTTATTTTCTTTACGGTTTTTTATTGCGCACGCCATTCCATCTAGAGCAACTCACGCGCCACCCCGTGTGTTTATGGCGCACATTGCGTTCGCCTGCCCGCTTCCATTATGATGGGACCCCCACCCTTCTGTATCTTGCACAGGCTATGTTCCCGCACCGACAGTTGCTCCTCTTTCTGTCTTGGACTTACGGGTGCTCAGGGGGCTATCATTGAGCATGGCTACGCCGCTCGTGCTGCGTACACGGGAGGGGGTGGGGGTGGTGATCGCCTCCGGTCCGGGGGCGTCCAAGGCAGACGCTGCTGCTCTGGGTGCTCCCAAGGTGGGGTAGCTTCGGCTACAACTACTTCGCGAATCGCTGATGGGGTGGCTTCGGCCGCCTCCTCAGCGTTATCGGGCCGCTGGCTCTCCTGGTTCAGCCCTAGGGGCTGCTTCCGGTTGCAGGCTGGCGCGGTCTGCGCTGCCGATCCCCAGGGTATTGGCGGCCGCGGGCATTCCGGTGGTGGTGATAGGTGATGTGTGCCCAGGCCGCCCGGGCTGATCCATCGCCGTTGTTATCCACACTTAACGTGGTTGCGGTACCCCGGTGCACTCGGCAGGTCTTCTAACCGCGACTAACGGTGGCCATTCTCGGGGGTTGTCACGGCAAACCCTGGGGCGCTGGCTTCGGCATCCCTTTGCGGGACGCCGCAGGGTGTGACTACGCTCGCTGCACCCGGCATCTCTAGCCTGGCTATTCTGCTGTGCCTCCTCAGCAGGCGCCGCTCGCCGCTCCGGGCCCTTCGGGGCTTAGTGTACGGGTGGGGCTCCGCTGGGCTGTCCTCCTGCAGATGCCCCAGCTGACCCGGTCGGCTCAGGCCTCTCTGCGGGTACGCCTGCTGTGGTTTGCTAGTGCTGGTCCGCCGGCACCTGCTTCCGCGGCGGGTCCGCCTTGGATGGGGTACCCGGTGGGGTGCCCCTGCCCCTCTGGCGTCCCCACAGGGCGCTGTTCATGGCCCTACCCCTTGCAGGGGCCACAGTAGCGCTGCATCCTACCTGCGCCAGGTTACGCTGCTCCCCGTACGTGGCTTACCCTCGCCGTCGAGCGTGACGTGCGTGGGGCGGTCAGTCTGGTATGGTCTTTCGACCGGGGCTCCCGCTGTCGGGACCCCTCCAGGCTATAGGTCACTCACCCGCTCCGCCGTCGGCTGCCCAACCGCTGGCACCAGGTGCTTTCGGGGCTGCTTCTGTCGGGCCCGCTTTCGAGCTGGGCCATTCCGCGCCGCTGGCTGCAGCAGTTTGTCTCCTTTTCTGGGAGCCCACTCAGCTGCGGCGGTACATCCTGGTACCGGGCCGGGGCAGGCGTGTACCCGCCACTACCCTTCGGTTACGTGCCGGGACTTGGGTGTCGACCCCATGCCTTCTCGTCTGTACCCTCCGTCAGGGTCGGCCTGGGCGCAGTCGAGCTCGTGCCTCCTCTCCCCAGCTAGCCGGATGCCTAGTCCTGCGGGAGGCCCTGGTGCCGCTGCCCAGGTGGCGGCTCCTGGCCCTCCCCTTCTCCAACTCTTGTCCGTGCTCTCCGTCTCTCATGGCTCCTACCGGCCGCCGACTTCCGACGTTTCGGAATACAGCGCTGGTGGGGCGGACTCGGGCTCGGAGGTGAGTCACTTAGGTGATACACCTTAGCAGCCTTCGACGTCCTTGTGCGGGGCAGCTCCGGAAACAGGAGGATGGGATACTCTGCCCGCATGCACCCCTCACGTGCTGCGCAGGCGGCCGTCTCCTCGGCCTGCCCTGCGCGCCTAAGCGGCGTGCGGAGGAGGGAGCTCAATCTGGGCTCTTTCTCCATCCTCCCTCGTACGCGTCCATGCGTTGACGCTTCCCACAGACGGTGGTCTTCTGTGGAAGCCTCTCCAGAAGCTCTCATCTCAATCGTACCCGGTGAAACTTTCGCCAGGTCGTTGAGACTACCGAAGAGGACTACGACTCCTTCCTGAGGACCCCGACTATGGATCTTGACCCAGCAGCCAAGTTGCCAACGGCCGGTGGCCCCCGGCTGGGCCCCCCCCTCTTCCCCCTTCTGGGAGGACCATTTGAGGCACCTAGACCTGGCAGTGACCTCTGGTATAAGACTAGGCGCTTTCTCAATGGTCCTCGCCCACGATCTCAGATCCTCAATGGGCGAGGGTGGAGTTTACTCCTCGGAAGCCTCCGATCCCTTGACTGCCTAGCCTCGCTAGTGACTCGGCATACGGAGGCTTCGATGTCTTTGGGCGTCGCCTGAGCTTCTTGCGACTCGAGAAAACGCCTGCTTACACTCCGCACCTTGTAGCCCCTATCTTGCATCGGAGCCTTCCAAGACCAAGCCCGAGTCGCGGGACGGTCCTCCTTTGGGGTTCGTGTCGGTGACTCACTGCTTAGCGTCGGCGGAGCGTGTGGAGTCGGAGCGGCCCTCTCAATGATGCGTCAGGCGAAATACTCCTCGCGGGGATCTCACTAGGAAGAAGAAGAATCGTTTCCCCCGGCCTCTTCTTCATCCAGCCGTTCCGCCAATCAGGCGAAGCCGACCCCGCCTCCGCACAGCCCATATCCCGCATCTCTTCCCCGTTCTATCTTCTACCCAGAAGCCCCGGGGCCAGGCCGAGGTCTCGACCCCCTCCCAAAAGCAAGGCGTCCTGGGAAGGGTAAGAAGTCTTCGTCCTGAGGGCAACGCGGCCGCGGGTCTCTCCTTCGGGAGGGCACCTTACCACCACCTCTCCCGTGGGTTCGGCCGCTTGAATCTTCGTCGGGGAATGGCCAGCATTTCCCCCGCGCCTTGGGTGCTGAGCGTTAGTGGAACGGGGGTAACCGATGGGAATTCACCAGCTGCAAAACAACACCCCCGGCGACTTCCCACCCCCGAGACTACCCCCCTTCCGGGGTATCCGAAGACTCAGGCTTTCTTCTGACGAGGTCTCGCGCTGTGTTGGCGAATGGTGCCATCTCCCCAGTCGACCCCCCCTTCACCGAGGGGTTTTGGTTGACGTTCTTCTTGGCCCCAAGAAGACCGGGGATGGGCGTCCCATCCTGAACCCTGAAGCCCTGATCAGTATATCAAGCCGAAGAGGTTCAGGATGGAAACTCTCGCGTCCATCCTGCGCTGTCCTTTTAAGGGGAGCTGGGCGTCTTCTCTAGCCCTGAAAGACGCCTACCTACACGTGCCAGTCCAAATCCGACCGACCTCTGGCTTCCGGTTTCAAATCGAGGGCCCATTCGTTCGAGTGGACGTGCCTCCCCTTCGGACTTTCACCACCTCTCCCATGGTCTTCACGATGGGACCCGGGAAGTGGGCCTTCCTTCCTCAGGCGGCAGGGGGTCCACCTTTGCATTGTACCTGGACGACCTGGCTGATCTACTGTCCGTCGCCCAGGCGACGGCCGACATGGTCAACCGTACCGTTCAGGTCGTCCAGAGGTTGGGCTTCATTGTCATTCGACAAGTCGAGGCCTAACCCCCTCCCAGACCTGAGGTATCTGGGTGCTGCCTCGGCTGCAACTGCTTCCAGGCATTGCAGAACCGCCGGCCGAGCGGGTGAATGTCCCGTTAGTTCAGACTGCGGCGTCCATGGCGCTGCTTACAGGCCCCCGCTCGAGACTGGCTTCGCCTTCTAATCTAGGCTGATGCAGTCTGTCGTCGACTGGTCCCGTACTGTCGCTACCATATGAGGCTGCTTCCAATGCCCTCGGCGGCACTACAGAGGCCGATCCAAGCACCAGATTTCCCGTCTGATCCCCTAATCAAATGCAGGGATCCGGAACACCTGGCATGGTGGCCTCACCGCCCCAACCCCGCCAACTACTCAGGGAATCTCTTTCCCTGCGCCTACTTTCCGATATTGTCATCACGACAGACGCGTCGAAGTCGGGTCGGGGGGGTTTCACCCTAGAACCTTTGCGCCTCGGGGACCGTGGGTTCCCGGACCGAGCCTCAGGCCCATGTCAATCGCCTCGAATTGTGGGCATTGTAACGTACCCTAGCTCACTTCGAGTGAGGTGAACCAACTCCAGTGGTCCTAGTAAGTCGGACACCTCCCGTGGTGGCCTACAAATCAACAAGCAGGGCGTGACCTGTCCGTCCCTGTTGCCTCGACGCCATGCGCTCATAGCGTGGGTGTCGGGACCGGGCCACACGATGTCCGCATACACATTCCGGTAGCCGTCAACATTTCTTGCCGCCTATCGTCTCGCGGCAGGATTACGGCCTCGGAATGGATACTGAACCGATAGGGTCATGGCGGGAGATCTTCGAGCGAGTTTATGTTCCTCAGATCGACCTTTTCGCCTCGAACCTGAGTCACCATCTCCTCTGTACTGCAGCACACGGACTCACGACCCGGGTTGCGTACGCAGAGTCGAGAATGGCGCTCTTGCGATAGACTGGACGGGGTTCACGGCCTCTGCCTTCCCGCCGATTCCGATTCTTACATCGCGTGGTTGCGGAATCGGGGCGGGAATGCGTGCCGGGTCTCCAATCGCTCCTTTTGGCCGAAACACCTTTGGTTTCGTCCGAGGGTGGATCGCTTGGCGCTCTGCCGCTGCGTTTACCGAACCGTCCGGACCTGGTATCCCTTCCGGACGGAGTGGAGCGCAGTCTTCGCTGGAGCAATCTGGCGTTGACTGCGTGGCCCTTATCCCGGCAGCGATGCCGAAGATTCCTGGCTTTTCGCATAGGGCTGCCTCGCTCATATCGCGGGAAGAGGGAAGTCCACCATGGACGATTACTCTAAGCGTCTTGGACCCTACTTCCTCTGGTGTGAGCGACGAGAGTGTCTCCGACTCGAGCTTCTGTAGCCGAGATCGCTGACTTTCTCACTGATCGCTTCGATAGCGGACTTGAATGTTCCACTGTCAGGAACTATAAGTCCGCTATCTTAGCGATCCTTAGGGGTTTCGACGACGGCTAACCATTAATGACGATGGCTCGATCCGTCTCCTCCTAAGGGGATTTTTAACACACGACCTCCGGCCAGGAAGACTGTCCCACCTCCTGGGACTTAACACTTTCTTAGACTTTTAGTGAAGCCAGCCCCCCTTTCGACCGCTGGCTGAGCAAATCCTAAAACATGTACCATTAAGATGGTCTTTCTGGTCGCTCTCGCCTCTTGGGAGATGATGCTCGGAGATCAAGAATGTCTCTATTTCGGCGTCTCTGAATTCTCATCGGGACAGGGTCAAATGTTCTTAAGGCCGGACTTTTTGGCAAAGAACGAGTGTGCATCCTCATTCCGACACTCCACAATTATCTTACCCCGATTGCATGTCCTCTCGGGCGGGACCAGATCGCCTGTGGTGTCCCGTTCGTGCCCTGGAGTACTCCAACTTAAACTAGTCCGCTCAGGTGCCACTAACGACTCGTGTTTCTTACACACGCTTCCCCCATGGGTCCGCGTCCAAAGCGACAAGTGCTAGATGGATTAGCGCTGTAAATTAGGATTCCAACGCGGTTATAGGAGCTTCACAAGCTCGAGCCCATTCGGATCGTAACATCTCGTCGTCATTGGCCTACCACCGCGGAATCGGTATTGCCGAGATCTGCGAGGCTAACATGTCGTGGAGGGGTCCCACAACGTTTTCGTCAGTGTACTACATTAACGTACAAACTCCTCAATAGAACGTTGCGAGGTCGCTCCCTGCAGAAACAACACTAAAAACTCAACTTCACTATACATAAAGTCTCCTATCCTGTGCCGACTGTGACGCTCCGCCCCGAGTATTCCGTTGTCATTGAGCCGTTTATGTCCCGTTTTTATGTTATGCCTTTGGCCTTTACTTTTTTTATTATTATTATGTTTAGTGTAGGTCTGCCTTTGGCTGCGCTTTGTTGCCTGCTCGAAATAATCAGCTCCACCTCCGTCTGAAGTAGTACTCTGGTGTTGATTGAAAATAGTCATTCAACGTGGGTTAATGCATATGTTTTCAGTCACCATTGGTGTAAGGAAAAAATCAGTTCCGTGTATGATTTATTCAAAACCACTTATTTTTATAAATCATCTAACTGAAGCCTTATTTCCTTTCCATTTTTGACTTCCACTTCCAGGCCCCGCCCGCCCCACAGCATGGATATGTACGCACGTCCGTGTGGCTTGAGCCAAACGGAATTAAGGAAGGAGCTAATGTCGACAGGGCGTGACCTTGGGTCACTGTCGGACATTATCTTTTGGGGTGTAATTATGGTAATTTGGGGGATTCCACTTCTCAGAAGGGAAATGCATATGTGTCAGTCAACATTGGAAAGGAAATCGGATTCCGTTAGATGATTTATAAAAACATAATGTGTTTTTGAATAGTACTTACATTACAAGCAAAGAGTTAAAATAAAAGAAAAAAATCTGGAAATTAAATGCATTTGATTGAAGCCAATGTTGTGGGAGCTGGTACCATGCATTTTGACCTCTATGACATTTATTTAGTATCCAAGTACCATTAATATTTATGTACTTTTATTATTATTACTACCAGGGATTCATAAATTTTGGGGTGTGGATCCTTATGTGGGGAGGGGGGATATAATAGCGTTAACGATAACTATCAATTGTTTTTACCTAGATTAACCATAACAATGATTTAAAACCATCTTTTCTGACCATGTGCTATTTAAAATTCGTGCTAGTGTATAACGTTTTATGCGACTACGGTGGCATGTTTGCGTCATACAAGCATAACGAATACCACTTGATACACTTGATATGTGTTCAAAATTATTTTTAAACCTATATTGTATAAGCTATTTTGTACGGTTCTCCTTTAATTACTTTTTGCAACATACAGTTTGTATCATTTCTCTTGTTTTTTAAATGTTTATTAATGATATTGAGACTGATGGCACGATACCACCTTGGCTGGAGGCATACAAGAGATGCTGAGACCAGTCTTCCCTGGAATGAGAGCGGGTACCTACGAAAGAATATTCCATCTGGTAAGATATCGTCTGATGTTTTAATTGTAACAAAATTATCAGTTTTAACTTGCCTAATTTTTGTCGTTCAGGGCATTTATACAATAAAGGGAATGACAATTAAGTATATAAGTTTTCATCTTGTGATAGAATGGCCTTCACCCCACATCCCCATCTTTAAGTTTATGCCCAATATTCTAATCTGTTTTGATGTGAGAGCTAGAAAAATTGATTTGTAAAGCCTTGTAAAAATTTAATATTGGTCGCCAAAATGAAGGACATTTTTGCTGTAACTTTAAAAACAAAAACATCTTTAGCCTAAGATTTCACACGGTAAATGAGAAAAAATAGTAATTTCTTCTGATACCAACATTTTTACCACTTCCTGTAAAATCGGGGTTCTGTGGACAAGGCTATTAGCGATCAGGCAAGGCTCTTTAACTCAGGGAAAGTGGCAAGACATCTAGATTAATTCAGAAAGGTGAATCAAATTTGTGAACATAATAAAATAACAATGTTAACTTTTTATTTTTTATATTAGATTTTCATGCTGGACCCCACTTCACCAGAAAGAGGGGGGGTGGACATGATGTTGCAGTTTTATCCGAGATGTTTTACACCAACGCGGCTCCGTTCCAGGATCGGCATGGTGTTTGTTGTTAATGATGAGCCAGAAGTGGACGGTAATGACGATGTTGGGGTTGCCATGGTTAGGGCATTCACTTTGCTCTGCATGATGGGATTGATTGATGCCATCCAAGGCCTTGGATCTTCTTATCAAGGTTTGTTGTGATTTTATACTCTGGCCATAAATTCTTGGACATAAACGTCGCTCGCTTCCCCGCCCAACGGCCACCATCGTGTTCACAGACACTGTACACACAACTATCAACGCACACGTTTGTTATGTCCAAACATTATGACCACAGTATAGGTGATATGCTGGGTTGAATAATAAATTAGAATGAAGTGAATAAAGCCACCAGGAATTGGACATTTTGACTATGTTCTTAAACTTCGGTTGGGGGAAAAGAGTCATGTTTATTTTCAGTCGGCAGTTGTCCTGCTTTTTTTCCTTATACCTACATATATTTTTTAAGGAGGGGTCCTAAAACTTAACCATCACCTTATGCAGTACCCTAGTACCTCCTTCACAGACACTATGGAAAATGCAAGAATCAAAATTCATAATTTAGTTTTGGCTTATGGTTACAATGTGTTTCATCTATACTTCATTTCTTTCCTCCGTGCAGTGACGTCAGCGCGAGATTTGACAGTCCGCACCAGTACACACAAACCGCGCGCGCGACTGGTTTAAAACGCAGAGTCTTTTGTGTACAACACAAAAAACGCGTTGCCAAAGACGGCATATCTTGACGCTGCATAAAGGCTGCGTCAAGGTTGTCACTTGCCACGGAGGTAGAGAAAATGGACTATAGACCTGAATTAGAAACACAAACATTTTAGTAGAGTAAAGATGCACATACCCAAAAAAAAATTGCAACAGAAGGTTTTTGGCATTTTTCTGGTAGATAAGGTCAGTTTAACAATATTCCAAAGTTGCACAAAATCAAAGTCCCCAAAGTCCCAGAAAGTATTCAAACGTATGAACATAAAAACAAATGGCTGCCATCCGCCATTTTGAAAAACATAAATCCCCATATCTCTGGCAATAAATTAGCTAAAAGGACAAACAGCTTGTCTTTTCCTACTAATTTAGCATACTAAATCCATTAAAAAAATTAGTTTTATGAGTTGTGAGATCATCTTCACCTCTTAAATCCATAGGCCCGCCATCCGCCATGTTGAAAATACAAATTCTGTATCTCTGGTAACGGATGGGCAAAAAGGACAAACAAGATGTCATTTTTTAACTATTCTCTAGCATTACAAATCCATTAAAATGGGTTTTATGAGTTGCGATATCATCTTGGGACCTCTAAATCCAACATGGCTCCATCTACCTCATGTTTAAAAGTATCACATCTGGAAGAACTGCCCTAACTGTTTGCCTAATTATGTCATGGCAACTGCTGTTTTTGCTATATCAACATCGCATTTCCTTTTTTTTCCTAGCAAATTTGTCGCATTTTATATGTCTACCTTATTTTCAAAAGAAAGACATGAAATGAATGGTTGTTTTCAAGTTTTTAGAGCACCATGGTGTCTTAAAAATTTGCCACTGTCTGTCCTAGCCATTTACAAAAAAAATTAAACATAAATCCTCCTATTTTGCATCAGAATAACGGATTACAATGACAATGAATGAAATGTTTCTATTCCGTTGTTGAAGTAATTTGTCCGGCGTACTCATATTCCGGAACAATGTGAACAATAGGTAATCGATTCAGTTGACTCTTCTTCACAGCAACCTTAGTTTCACGCTTTAATTCCGTTATCGTCTATGGAGCCCCGGACTATGGCTCCCTCTCCCGGCGCACTATATCTGCTTTCACACCGGCATAAAATCTATTCGAATTAAAAGATTTTTTTAGTGGGCTCATTTTGTTGAAAATTCCTAGCCATATTGATTTGTTATCAACGATAAACTATTACCTTATGTTTTCTTACAGTGTAATTGTGAAATTCGTGAACAGAAGCCACATGTCACATGATTCATCTCCTCATCACCCAAATGTGGCCGAAACACTTGTTTGGCATTACCTGAGATCGACCACCTATTACATATATTAGTCTTCAAGTTCATCATCATCTGAGATCGAGAACTGGTAACTTGTCCATGTTTTTGCATGAATTTCACAGCTGTGTGGAAACTTTTTGGAGGTACCTGTAGCGTAATTATTCCAAAGTTCTGATTTGCTGATCATGCACAGGGGCACCATTGGGTTACAGCCTTCACCTTCCTATCGATTCAGGAGCCTAATATTATAGTACAAAATACTCTGGAACAAGCTCGTAACAGTAGGATTACCACATATACTTGATCTTTGTGTCTGTCCGACCAAACGTAAAGGTTTACAGTCCCTTCTGCCTATTGAATATCTCAACAATCTATGTCTTCTCCACTTTGGGTTGTTGACCCTAAATTATGCCATGCAACTGCTGTTTTTGCTATATCAACTCTGCATATCCTTTTTTCCCAGCAAACTTTGTCGCATTTGATGTTTACCTTATTTTTGATCCTATTTTTGCGACGTTCATGTGTACTGTCTTTTATGTTTGGTCCACCAGTGTATCCATGGAAGACAACGGATGCTTTGCCATGTGAAAGATGCATAATCATCAGCATTGCAACTATAGGTGCTTCTCTCTGTCCATTTCAAGCGATATAAAAGAGAACCCTCCATTAACAACAAAGTGATCAGTCTTATGGTTTATTAAACAATGCATTTGTAGTCCTAAGGCTAAATTACAGCAAAGATACAGATTAAAAAGCTATATAAACAACCTTAAAAACAACCATATAAACATACAAATATCAGCGAACATATATTATTTATTCTCCTTTATTCATTAAAAACTATAAAGAAGTACACAAAGCCCAGGACATTGTTTGGAAACCCAAACAGAAGCAGGGCAAACATGCAAAACAAGTCAAACACATTCAAAGACAACAAGCATCAATTACAGTATAAAAATGACAGATTCATAAGATAAGGGAAAGACAACAGGAAAACGGAGCCTAGGTTTAGAGATTAGGGCACTGTTCCCATACAGCATTATGCTGCGCATTCCAGATGGTGTAGCTGGAAACAAGTGCAAGCTGACTAAGCTCCCTTTTCATGGTCTTAACCCGGTTTTTGGTAGCTTGGAAGAGAATCTGGAGTTGTTTTTCGTTATCTTTAGAAATCAAACCGCGGCTACCAATCTCGACACAAAATAGATCACATTTCTAACCTTTTTGGTCAAAGTCCTGAATAAGATGAGTATATTTGGAGACCTTGCGGTCATGTGCTTTAGTAATATTTGTTTCAAAAGGGACCGTAAGCTCAATGAGTTTGACTGAGGAGCCTTAAATAACGACCATATCCGGTTTTAAATTTGTAATCAGAATATTAGGGGGGATTGTCCCCCCTGCAGTAGAATAACCAGGAATAGGCAAATAATGGAAACAGAATTGAACTTTTCCTTAAACGTTTTGACAAGATGGGAGAGGATATTTTTATGCCGCCACGTAAGACGCCCTTGTTCAAGTGAAACGGGACAGGAGTTGAGAATGTGGAGAAGTGTCTCTTTGTTGCCACATAATCTACAATTAGATGTGGTCCTCTTGCCCCAATTGCGAAGATTATTGAGAGTAGGGAGAAAATCAATCGAGGCACGGACAGCAAAAATTAAGACACTCCTAGGGAGATTAAAAATGAGCGATCTCCAAGTAAGATCAAAAGACTGGTGATTAAGAATTTTAAAAAACTCACCTTGTTGTACAAGGGGGCGGATGTAATTTTGCGAAAAGTTCAAACGATTATGGAAAATGGTATTTTTGATTTCCTGTCTGATTTTCGGCCACGTCTTTTGGTCGACCTTTGCCAATACTTTGTCAAAGGTTTGCTGCCATTGCCTCGATCCATTTTTAAGCAACCCATCTTTTTTTTAACCCATTTGGATTCACGATCCAATTTACACTTAAGAGCGTGGGTGACACGGTGGTCAGCCTTAACCATACAGCGCGCATAGGCCAAGCAATGAGATTCGAGATAGATGTCAGACAATCTCGGAATGGCTAAACCGTCCGGACTGTGAATGAAAGCCGGCGTAGCCCCATTGATGGCAAGACCGAGCCATTTTTTGATAGCATTAGTATGTATGTGATCGAGTAACTGCAATGAGTGTCGCTCATCTCGTGAATGGTAAGCATGAACCTCAGTGAAGGGGCAGCATACTGAGAGTAAATACGAAGCTTATATTCATTTCTAATCAAAGATTTATCAATGTTTTGGATCAGGTTACTTAATTTGTCCTTAATTATTTTGAAAGTTTCTTTTGTTTTCCCCCTGAAAGTGATTGTTGTGCCTAAAAATTTTTCCGGTGCTTCTTGCAATGATTTTAGCACAATATCGCCAATCATAAAAGAACAGTTAGCTGGAGTACCGCTGCGAATAGACACGGTTTTACATTTTACAGGTTTAAGAGTAAGATTCATTGAGCGAGTTATATCCAGAATTTCAAGTTTTTGATGTTTCCTTTTGTCGGTGGTTAACAAACAAAAAATCGTCAGCAAAGGGCAATGTTATATATCATCTACCCTCTAAGTTATACCCATGGGTGTTCTCTTTTAATTTAAGATGTTGAATAATGGGTCAAACACGGCAAGAAAGATTATAGGTGATAAAGGATCACCTTGGAAGACCCCACGCCTAAAATTAAAAGGAGCTGAACACCACCCGGGACCTTTCACTTCACCCTGGAGTCTGGAATACAAATTCTGGATATATCTGCACACAGAATCGGGAATTTTATTACGTTTCATGGTATAATGAATTAGACTGTGTTCAACTGAGCCAAAGGCATCAGCCAAATCAAAAAATGTAATGTGCAGAGTTTTCTTTTTAGATTTAGCATGAGCAATAAGTTCGTTCATGACGAATGTGTGTTCCACACAGCCATTGATCCCCTTCAGAAATGCCTTTTGAGTTTCTGGGTCCATCAGCCTATTACGAAGCATGTAATCAGCAATCCTCTCCGACAAAATTTGATGAAATATTTTGCCAACACAAGATGTTAATGATATCATGCGAAAATTTTCGGCTTTATTGGTGTCCCCTGATTTGTGAATTAATGTAACAACACTTTTAGACCAACTCAAGGGAGGGTCACCTGATTTCAAGAATTTAGTAAATAAAGTTGCGAGAATGTGGTGGGTTGTTGGCAATTTGCGTAGGACGCCATACATTAGGCCATCAGGGCCTGGGGAAGAAGTTGCCTTTTTATTCCTCAAAATTAAACGAATATCTCTGGGGCGAACCGGACATAAGTTAAATTCTACTGGAGAATCATTTATCGGAAGTGAAGGAAACCAGCGTATGCTGTCAACATTGACTGGGTTTGCATTGCTATATTTATTTGGAAAGTATGTATTGGCGTAATTAGCATCAAAAGTAGGCGAAGGGTTTTTTTGGTCTATAGTACCGTTGACACACTGCTTTGAGAATTTCCAGAAATTTTTGTAGTACAAACTATGTAGTACAAACTACAATGAAAATTTAAATTAAGGTTATAAAAAAGAATTAACTTTATTGCACGCCGTAGAATCCACCAAATTTGATTGCATTATAACTCACCAGTATCTTGCATGCACTCTCAAACACAATTTTGAAATTCATCCACTAAAATAGGCCTACATACAAACTCACTCACTCACTCACTCACACATGCACTCACTCACACACTCACTCACACATGCACTCACTCACCCACTCACTCCCTCTATCACTCCCTCTATCACTCACTCACAACACATACTCAGGGGCAGCAGCCTCTGACAAGGACACATGTTCGCTTTCCGTTTGTAGCTATATTAGAAAAGTGAGCTTGTTTTCCATTTGTTTGACTGTATCTTTACGTACTTGGAACAGATCTTGTACATTGACATCCTCACCAGCATTTATCCCACGCAAAGTTTTTTAAGGCATTTCTCCGTAAAGAGAGAATTCTGTTCAAACTCGGCTGCAAGCTTTGACAAGTAATTTTCGTTATCTTCCATGTGCAAGTGTTAAACATGGATCGATTTATGCATCTTTCACAGTTGGCACTATCAAACATATGTTGTCTTCAAGGATACACTGGTGAACTAAACACAAAGGGAACACGCCATCATGAACATTGCAATATAGGATCGCCAACAAAACTAAGTAGACAGCAAAGGACAACAAAATTTGCTGGGAAAAAGAAGACATTCTTCAATCAATATGGTAGCACGCATATCATTAAACTATTGGTGACAGAAGCAACAGAGAGAGTGACACGTAATCTTGCAGAAGGAGGTGTTGATTATTGCAAAAAAAAGCAGTCCCCCGACGGCATAATTAAGCCAGGGAAATCGATATTGGCGAAACAGATCTATTGATACTTCTTCCATATCCAGAAGAGGGCTGTAATGACATTTACTTTCGGTCTGGCAGGAGACAAGAAGAAAAATATGTGTATTGATTATAAAGCTTTTGAAGTGCTTATTCAGTGATAACATTTGTCTAAGCTGCTGTTTGCCATGCATTTTCAGCTTGAGATACTAACTCATGAATATTTGTAGTTGGCAAGAAGTCTGTTTTTTGATGAAAGTAATTCATGGTGCTCCTGTGTTACGATGCTTGTTCCAGAGCATTTTCTACTTCCAATACATGGATCCTGAATCGAAAGAAAGTGAGGTGTGCAATGCAATGATGCCCCTGTTCAATGGTCAGCAATCAGAGTCTTTTAATGAAAGGCATACCAGGGCATTAAAAGCAGATAGAAAGGAAAGAAACATACTGATAGAACCACTGATGGGTTGGTGCCTAGATAGCAATTAACCTCCTTTTTTAAGCGTCCCAAGCAGATGATTAGTAGCAGGAAGGGAAAGTTAGGAATTCATGTGCTCAGTTAGGGCATTCCAGATGTGGACAGTAGAAGGAATTAAATGATCTCTGATGGTGAGCATGTTGGTTGCCCCCCTCTAATTTAACTGCCTATACTACCATTTACAAACGCACCGTCAGGAAACTCCCATTTTTTCACTATCGTGCGACTGCAATCTTAGCCAAAACAGGGTTGGAACACTTTTATAGGCCTACTTCAAAATGCCCCCTCTCCCCCTGGACATGTTGAATCTGAAATTGTGTTCTTGCCACACTACAAGAACCCAACATGATTGTGGGGATAGGGAGGGGTGCAGGGATAGAGAATGCTCCAAGGCTCCCAACCCAAGTCGACAAGATTTCCTATTATCTCTTTAAGAGAAATACGGCAAATAATGGGGCAAAAAGAGCAGTCGGTTCCAACAACTTTTGGCTAGTGTGTGTCTGCAAAGTGAAAAGAATCATCTAATTTTAAATTTGTCCTCATAACTTCTTAATTATGACAGCTACTACAACCGAAATTTCAGGGGCACATACAATAAACATATTGCTTACGTTCATGTCATGGAAAAAATGAAATCATGCCGAATCAAATTAGGGACGTGGTCAATAAAATGTAACTCGTAGCATTATTTGGGCTCAAAATCGGCCATAAAGTAGAACAGGAAAAGGCTCTGAATTAAGTGGGGTTAATACTAATTGAAAATATAAATAGTAAAAGAATAATCAATAACCTTCAACGATGTACAGGAGCAATATATACACGTGATTACTCAATCTAAGCAGAAGAAAACAGGCAAAACATTAATGGCCGCACCTTCTGCTTTGGATAATGAATATAGGCATGAATTAACAGCAGTGGAATTCATGTGGAGAGATGATGATGACGACGACGACGACGAGCGACGACGAGAAGATTGATGACGACGACGATGATGACAACGACGACCATGACAGTGTGCTTTCCGACTCGGGTACAAAGTGTCGTGTTGTGTTTTACAACTTAATATTTATTTATAAGTGGAAATAGTTAAATAAATACAAATTTTAGAAGACACCGTTAACTAGAAAAAATAGTTCAATACGTTTATATAGGGTTACGCGCCTTATATGATAAATAGGGTAAACTTTACATTTAAATGAAAATAAATAAACTAATTCCAAATGCAGAAAACAGCTTTCGACCGCAAAAATCCCGCTTATAAGGCGAGATCTTTGCCTCTAAGCCAATGCGCTCATTTACATATCGAGGATGATGATGATACATGATGATGATGACGACGACGGACGTCGACGATGATGATGATAATGATTAAAAGGCATCTATTAAAAACGCCAAAGATAAATTGGGTATGGTTCTACAAGTTTTACTGAAAACAGATGTAATCAAACCATTGTTACACGTAAAGGGATCCTTTATCAACCGATGCGATAATTCCCTTGTCCATGACATCGATTATCCACGGGTAAAATTTATTTTCAGAATTAAATTATCTCTGAAATTGTTCTTAATCAAAATCAAACGCTACACCACGGCAAAAAACCAGTATGAAAAAGATATTGACTCCTGTCAGTCTCTCTTGTTAATATGGTTTATCGAGGCATCATAATTGATTTACGTGTGTAGGATTGGTGTAACGTTCGTCGCTTCATTGATTTAAACATATTTTAGGTTTGAAACGAATGATCAGTAGGTAAGGAGCCGTTTGGCTTAGAGGCAAAAGATTTGCCTTGCAAAGGGAGAGGTTCGCGGTTCGAAATCAGTCATTTCCTTTCGAATTCGGTTATTTTTCATTTGTATTTTAAAATTTAACTTGTTCAAATCAAAGCGCGTAACCCCTCTATGAAACTATAACATGTTAAAATCCGTCTTTTTTCTAGTTAACGTATCTTTCTACAATTAGTTGTTGGAATATTTGCACTATAAATAAAAATATAAGTTTGTGAATCAACAAAATAAGACATTTGTATAGCGAAGAAATGCACATGGCATATTGCACACAAGTGCTGTTAAACCCATGAATGTAGCTTAAAACGCAATGAAAGTATGGCCTATGCCGCGATTTAAAAGTGACCATTCGCTAAAGTAAGGGCAAGGGGAAAGTGTAATTTGATACTCAGATGAAACATCTTATTGTAACTATATTGTGTACAAGTTTCCTTTCAATATCATTTTATCTAATTGAAATGACAGCAATAAGGTAGCATGAAATCTATTTCTAATATAAGGATACAAGCTTAGCCAAAAGTGTTGGAACACTTTTAAGGCCTACTTCAAAATGCCCCCTCTCCCCCCGGACAATGTTGAATCCTTGAAATTTGTTCTTGCCACACTACAAGAACCCAAAATGATTGGTGGGGATAGTGAGGGTGCGTGGATAGAGAATGCTCAAGCCTCCCAACCCAAGTCGACATGATAGCCTATAATCTCTTAAGAGAAATACGGCCAAAAATAATCGGGGAAAAGAGCAGTGTGTTCCAACACATGGTGGCTAAGATTGTGGTACCTTAAAGGTCAGGGTTCTAGAAGATCTAGATATTGACAGTCTGCCAAGCATGGACATTGCAAGGGTTGACCAGCTTCCTGGTGAGATATCGGCACACCGATGACGGGCACCCCACCCACGGGAAAAATGCATAAATTGCATAGAACCACAGGCCATTTTACCTGTAGAGAGAGATAGTATCAGCATTGTCCCTAACCCCCCCCCAACAACTAAATAGAGGAGGAATAAACCACTTCGGATGTAAATGCACCTTTTTTAAGTAAAAAAACATTAGAAAAAGTACCTCTACAGATCAAAAATTGTACAGGCATTTTGGCCAAATCCGAGCCTTTTTTTGGAGTCAATTAGAGACGTGGCCCACTGTCCAATTTAACAATGTCAGGCAGTAGGGTGGGGGGGGTGGTAGGTAATTAGAGGTGTGAAATCGTTAGTAGATCTTGTGGTCTCAACTGCAAGGTCATGAGTCTTAGGCTACTGACCGCCCGGACGAGTGTCTATACTCTTTGAGTTTTAGGCATCAGTTAGCATAGGAGTTAGAGCCTCCTCATAAAACATGTGGTGGAAGAGTGTAGTTTGATCTAACTGCTATTTGGATGTGATAAACCTAAAGAGTCCACCAAAAACCCCCACTGCAAACACTTCTCTCTAGGAGAATATTTACAGCCTTTTGGACACATAGCCAATAAAAATCAATTTAACCCAACCATCTTAATATTCTTAGACCTAATTAATCAAAATAACACTTAATTTCCCTTTTTTGCCATCTGGTATCAGAGGATGAAAGTATTCATACTTTCCAACATGGCAGATGGCGGCCGTATTGGATTTTGAGGTTAAGGGGATATCTCAACTTCATAAAACCCATTTTAGTGGATTTGTTATGCTAGAATTAGTAGGAAATGATATTTTGTTTGTCATTTTGGCCCATCCAGCACCAAAGATACAATAATTAGTACTTTTCAACATGGCGGATGGCAGCCATATTGAATTTTGAGGTTAAGGTGATATCATAACGTCATAAAACCCATTTTAATGGATTTGTTATGCTAGAATTAGTAGGAAATGACATCTTGTTTGTCCTTTTAGCTCATTCATTGCCAGAGATAAGAGGATTTATGTTTTTCAAAATGGCAACGGCGGCCCCAAACTTTTGTTTTTTTTGTTTCTGTCATAGTTTGAACACTTTCTGGGACTCCGATTTTGTGCAACTTTTGATATATTATTAAACTGACCTTATACTACCAGAAAATGCCAAGAAACCTTCTGTTGCAATTTTTTTGGGTTAGTGTGGGTACATAACATATTTTGATCCTACTATTTCAAAGAGAAATTAAAATGGGATGGGTCTTGCCAGTTGCTAGCCTACCAGAACTTAAAGGGATTAGCAGCGATTTGCTAATCCGAAACATCGAAAAAATCATCAAAATTCATATTTTTATATTTTTGTAACTGGCATGGATATGCGAACATAACCTGCAAGTGGTTGGCTTGAAATCAGTGTATTAAAGACAAGGCAGTACTTTTTATCTGATTCTGTAATTTCTATACGTGCGTATCAAAATTCCGACTTGAGCTCAAAAAAGCCTTTCCCGGTGAATATCACAGATTTTCCGCGTGATATTGTGCACCATGATCAATACAGTTTGACCTCAAACACAAACATTATTGACCTTTGTTTATTCTGTACTGGTGTAAACCACAATCAGCTGTTTAGTGCAGACGCCGTCACTGTATGTCTATTTGCGGGAGACTGTATGACAAATTTCCTCAAATACTTCATTTTTTTCACTATTTGGTGTTTTTTTTAAATTAAAGCAGTTATATGGAATTGTACACACTTATCTCTGATTTATAAGTTCAAAACATGCATTTCCACATTTTTTCCATTTCAGTGCCTTATCGATGCTCAATCCCTTTAATTACGAATATTTGATCTTTCATAAACTCCAAATAAAATGCAGGGTGCTAAAATGAGGTTGCAGGGTGCATAGACCATCTCAAATGTCTTATTAAAACCTAAAAGTCACTGTAATTCATATTCAGTTAGTTGGTGCCTTGATAAGTTTTGCATTTATACACATCTTGTAAACCACCTTGTACCCACTCAAGTATAAAAATAGTGGTATTATTTCAAGTGCATCATAGAAATTGGTTATCCAATCCCTAAAAAAGTTTTGTAATTTGGATAAAATATCTGCATTCAGTAAAGTATCATCTCAATTCAAACCAAACTTGGTAACAGTGATCGGTGGGTGGGAGAGAAGGGGGTAACTGTAAGGAAGTTCAGGTTGAAAGTCATGTTGGGGTCAAATTGGGTCAAATAGGTTATTTTATGGTCATTGTTTTACAATTTGGTTAAAGTATCTTTTCATTTCAAATGAAACCGTAGCAATGATCAGTGCATGAGAGGGAAGGACTTTACATAAGGAAGTTGAGGTTAAAGGTCATGTTGGGGTCAAATTGCCATGGTAAATTAAAGGTGTACTGATTTCTGATTTTAACGTGGGGCAAGACTCTTGGTTTGAGAATGCCTTGTTTGTGAAAGAAAGCAGAATGCCAAAGTATCTTCCACCTCTTTCTGTGAGGAAAATTGTTTTTGTAAATGTTCTGAGTTTTGTAATGTTTTTTTTTTTCTAGATCCATCGTGATGCTGAAGATGAGCCCATCACAGTGGACCATGTAATAAACACATTTGACCAACTATTCCCAGGAGATGATGTCCAAGATGTCATCGGGGTTGGATCAGATTATGACGACAGGAGAACTGTAAGTACTGACAGCCTTTCATGCTATGGGGGTGTGCTGCTTAAAGATTGAAAATGCTTTAATCTAATTACATATTATGTGACTCACTAAGTATGTAAATATAATTAATATAAATAGAGGTAAATGTGGAAGAGTGGAAACCCTTGGAAACCAAATATTATTGGTTGGTTTGATTTCCTTCTTTCAAAGTAGCAGCATGCTTAAGACAAAAATATGGGTATATGCATTTATGAAAAGGAAGGAAAACAGAAAGAAAAGGATTACATTATTAAACTCAAATCACAAATGAATATAAATACAAAGGAATCCAAAACCCCCTTCAAGCTCGCTCTCTAGGTTCTACCTGACATATTAGATCCTAGTGTTTAGATGCCTATAGATAGCCAGGTAGTGCAAGGGGATTAATATTACTCTATGTAGCAGAAACTTCCACAGGAGATGTAGCAAGTTGAATGTCAATATAATGCTGTTTGGACAGGAGATGCAAATGCAAACTTTGTCACCTGTGATCAGGGGCAACTGTCGAATTATGCAGCCACCATTGTGATGGTTTTGTGTCATTGAAAAACATAGTGCACAAAAATATTCTGATTCATTTCTATTAGAATTTCGGATCCCAAATATTTATGAGATGAGAATGGAAACTGCATATAACCTTTCAATAATTTCTTAGTTAATTTCAACAGCGTCAAAATACTATAGCTTATAGTTGCTTTAATGCTGTAACGAGTCTAGCTAGAAATCCGTTTTAGCTGGCCACATCACCTGTGCCATCACACGCAAATTGAGAAAGTACACTACATATCGTCAAAGGTAGATGAAGTGACATGCAAGACGTCACTTTGGCAGAAAACAATAGAACGTCAGACAATCGGAATTTAGAACCTGGGCTTTTAAACTACGCCAACGAGGAATGCGCATTTCAATAAGCGCAGTTATTTTCAAGGCTAACCCAAAGAGATCAGTAGCTAGACACTCTCTCATGGGGAACACTCAGTTTCTTTAACACTGGCTTTTCAAACTAACGCCAATGAGGCCTGTCATTCAGTAATATGCAGTTATCTTCAAAGACAAACCAAAGAGATCTCAGTAGGCTATAACTTGTCTCATCTGTTTTGAGGTGACGTCATTATGCGTCTTGCATTCGCCACTAGCGCCTCGATCGTGCCGCCTTTATTCGCGTGCGTATCATTCTCTGATTCAAGCATAGCGCGCGCTATTCATGGGTGCGCAACATAAAGTCGCAGTGACGTCACCTTCAACTTAAGATGACACAAACTATAGACACGTCCTCTCACTGGGGGAACACTCATTTCTTTACACGCTGGCTTTTTCAAAAAGTTCAAACATAACGCCAAATGAGGACTGCTCTTCAGTAATTGCAGTCACTTCAAGGCTACCCAAGGAGATCAGTAGCCTGGCTTTTCAACTAAGCCAAAGGAGGACTGCTCAATTCCCGTAATATGCAGTTATCCTTCAGGCTAACCAAAGAGATCAGTAGCTAGGACACTCTCTCATGGGGGACACTCGTTTTCTTTACACCTGGCTTTTCAAATCTAACGGCCAAATTAGGACTGCAATGCAGTAATGCGCAATTAGCTTCAAGCTAACCCACGAGATCATAGCTAGGACACTCTCTCATGGGGGACACTCGTTTTCTTTACACCTGGCTTTTCAAACTACGCCAATGAGGACTGCTCAATTCAGTAATAGCAGTTGTCTTCAAGCTAACCCAAAGAGATCGTAAGCTAGACCTCTCTCATGGGGATCACTCAGTTTCTTTACACCTGGCTTTTCAAACTACGCCCAAAATGGACTGCGCAATTCAGTATATGAGATTATTTTTCACGGCTACCCAAAGAGATCATTAGCTAGGACACTCTCTCATGGGACCTGGGCAGTTTCTTTACACCTGGCTTTTCAAACTAACGCCAAATGAGGACTGCTGCCAATTCGGTAATATGCAGTTATCTTCAAGGCTAACACCAAATAGATCAGTACTAGGACACTCTCTCATGGGGGACCGTCAGTTTTCTTTACAACTGCCTTTTTCAAACTATGCCAAATGAGGACTGCTCATTCATATAGCAGTTTATCTTCAAGCTAACCCAGAGATCACGTAGCTTACTTTGTCTCATCTAAAGGAAGATGACGTCATTATGCGTCTGTGCATTCCCACTAGCGTCTTCGATCGTGGCCCCCGCCCTTTTATTCGCGTGCGTATAATGCTCTGATTCCAAGCATAGCGCCCGCGATTCATGGGTGATCAACATAAAAGATGCAGTGACGTCACTTCAACTTAGATACACAAACTATAGACACTTCTCTCATGGGGGACACTCAGTTTCTTTACACCTGGCTTTTCAAACTACGCCAAATGAGGACTGCTCAATTCGTAAAGCAGTCATCTCCCCCCAAGGGGAGGACTAACCCAAAGAGATCAGTAGCCTGGCTTTTCAACTACGCCAAATGAGGACTGCTCAATTCAGTAATTGCAGTATCTTCAACTAACCAAAGAGATCATTAGCTGGAACACTCTCTCATGGGGGCCACTCAGTTTCGTTTTTATCACCGGCTTTTCAAAACTACGACAACTGGAGGAATGCGCCATTCATTAATATGCAGTTATCTTCAAGACTAAACCAATAGATCAGTAGCTAGGACACTCTCCTCATGGGGGACACTCGGCAGTTTCTTTACACCTGGCTTTTCAAACTACGCCAAATGAGGACTGCTCAATTCAGTAATATGCATTATCTCTTCAAGGCTAACCCAAAGAGATAGTAGCGTAGGACACTCTCTCATGGGGGGACACCAGTTTCTTTACAACTGGCTTTTCAAACTAACGCCAAATGAGACTGCTCAATTCAGTACTCTGTCAGATTATCTTCAAGACTTAACCCCAAGAGATCAGTAGCTAGGACACTCTCTCATGGGGGACCTCAGTTTCTTTACACTCTGGCTTTACAAACTACGCCAATGAGGACTGCCTCAGATCATTAATATGCATTTATCTTCAGGCTAACCCAAGCTATCAGTACTAGACAAACTCTCTCATGGGGGACACGCAGTTTCTTTACACCGGCTTTTTCAAACTACGCCAATGAGACTGCTAAATCAGTAATTGGGCAGATATCTTCAAGGCTAACCCAAAGAGATCATAGCTTAGGACATCTCTCATGGGGGACCTCAGTTTCTTTACAACTGGCTTTTCAACTAAACGCCAAATGGAGGAATGCTCAATTCAGTAATAGCAGATATCTTCCAGCTAACCCAAAGAGATCAGTAGCGGGGACATCTCTCAGTGGAGACACTCAGTTTCTTTCTACCCAGGCTTTTTTTAAACTACTCCAATGAGGATGCAAAATTTAGTACAGTTAATCTTCAAGGCTAACCCGAAGAGATCAGTAGCTAGGACACTCTCTCATGGGGGACACTCATTTCTTACGCCTGGCTTTTTAAACTAACTCAATAGCGCAATTCAGTAAGCGCATATATCTTCCAAGCTACCCAAAGAGATCAGTAGCTAGGGGAACTCCCTCATGGGGGACATCTCAATTTCTTTAACCCAGGTTTTTAAACTACTCCAAATGAGCGCAATTCAGTAATGCGCAGATATCTTCAAGGCTAACTCGAAGAGAACTCAGTAAGCTAGGACACCTCTCAGGTGGGGTACCCTCAGTTTCTTTACGCCAGGCTTTTTCACTACGCCAAATGCTATGCTTAATGTACAGTTATCTTCAAGGCTAAACCAAAAATATCAGTCCTATCAATTATAACTTAAACCTTGTAAGCAGATGTCACATTTCTACAAATCTGATTTGTTTGTTGCTCATGTGTTCTCATTTACAGCATGGAGCTGCATTCTTTGGAAGACGGCATTGGGATCACTACCGCAAGTTATTCTCATGGGGTGTTCCTTCCTTTCAGCAAACAAGAGGCAAGTGAAACAGAGCAATGTGTAAAAAGCAGAACCAAAAATTTCAAGTATGTTTTTTAAACCAGGCTTGTGTACATTGCCTCACACATTGGGCCGGATACTATGAATATGCCACATAAAATTTAAAAAGACTTAATCCTAAGCCTGGAGCGTTTGCAAATATTACAATTTGCAGTATGCAATTTCAAATCACTAAAGTTTTGATATTTGAATCAGCATCTCTCGCCACTGGCCTCATTCTTCTATGCAAAATCACAAATCAAACATGTTTTCCTTCTGATGGTTGTTCGGAGAAGGTATCAGTACTCCACTTACTGTGACAATATTTAGTTAAAATTATTTATTTTCTGTGAAAAAATTGTGCATAAAAATGCACTGTCACAATAAAAAATGCTTCATCTGATGAAGTAGATTAGTTTTGAGGTCCAAAGGGGTGATTTGCTAATCAATATAATTCAGCCACCCTTCACAAGGAAAATGAATGCAGAAGTATGATACATAATCATATACCAAATATGGATATTTGTATGACAATTTGTTTCTAAGAATCTGTTACTGGGTGAACTTTTTTTTTTGCTTGTAACAACCAAGCTAATGTATCATCCAAGCAGTATGAGATTG
Source organism: Ophioderma brevispina (assembly GCA_023653785.1). Classification (NCBI taxonomy): domain Eukaryota; kingdom Metazoa; phylum Echinodermata; class Ophiuroidea; order Amphilepidida; family Ophiodermatidae; genus Ophioderma; species Ophioderma brevispina. Next base: position 136,193 of record JAMKCH010010582.1, read on the forward strand.
TACCACATTTTTACATATAATATGAAGTTCAATTTAATTGTTGTAATTTGATTTAGGTGGAACCCGATAATTTTGAAGAGACTGTTGTGTCATCAATAATGCAAAATACTCCGGATATACAGAGGGCAGTATACCAGGTAGGTTAAATGCTCTTAAATATACACGCCTTCCACACGCAAGCATCCTGCGTACTGCACCTGTATTAACTTGATTTTATGTGTAGTTGTGTTCAGTTTCCCAGTTCAAAACCAATTCATACAAATATTGACCAATCATGTATACAATGTCATTGGAATGCAGTAATTTGTTTACATTTCAGTAAAAAACTTTTCATATTGTCACTGTCCTTGCATTTTAGACACCATATATATGCATTTTTTAAGCACCATCCATAGTAAATGCACGCACGCACGTACATACGTACACATTATACTTCACAGAAGAAAAACGATTTCAAGTTTTCACATAAAGGATATGAATATGGATCACAAGATGCCTCTTAAGTAAAGGTTGTATTTTAATTTCAGGGCAAGATCAATGATCACACAAACATTCTAGAATGGCTGATGGAGAAACCTAACGTGATGCCCAGACTGAATCCTAGGGTGCTGTCAGGCAACAACCGCATCTTGGAATTTGCTGGCAAATCAGGTAAGGCCTCTCTCTCTTTTGAGTAACAAAAACACCATAGGTAACATAATCACACTGTAGCCGGCAACATCCCACTGTGCATGGATTACACCAACATCAGGTCACACACTGCTGCCATCTGAAAACAGACATTTACTTAGTATTTCCCAAGAAAAATCAAAGACAATGTAGGAATTTTTAGTCTAAAATGGTTCCTTTAATACCACCTGAAACCCTTAAACAGAAAAATTTATACCCGGTCACATGTTTTTGTTTTAAAACCTTATTATAACCCGATATCAAATTTCCACAGACGCATACTTAAGTCTGTTGAAGAGACTCAATTTTAACAATGACCGTCATGACAGTAGCTCAGGGGGACATTGTCGGCTGCTGTGACACAATCGTAGAACACCATCAGGGCAAAGGAGGCAATGATTTACAATTGAGTTACTCTCAACTCTCCCAGTAATTATAATCGACCCTTTGAATGAAAACCCATAGCCAAGCTTACTTGGGTGCATATTACAAGTTTAACAATGTCATTTTCATATGCCTTTCTGTTGCAGATGGTAGTGAGGTGAATAGCACAGACTTCACCAAGCTAAGCTCAAGCGGTATGACTGGAGCCATGATAGATTCCATCAACTACCTTACAAAGAGAGGTAAATAGATTAAATACTGAATCAAATTTTACCATGCTTGTTCCTTATATAAAATGACACCATGAGCACTCTTCTGTGTGATTGAGATGCAATAAATGTATATATGATAAATATATAGATGATGTGATATCAATGTTTACAAATACAACCTTAGCACCTGGTCTGCTGACAAGATAGATGGGTGATGGACAACATATACAGCTACAGTGCAAGCCCTATAGGTGCGGACTTGTACCGCTAGGTAGCGCTTTGTGTCTCAACCGGCACTGACGTCACATCATCTATAAACTGAATATGAGATACACCTTGTCATAAAAGCACTAACTTGATGCACAACCATCAGAAATCTTGGAAATGACAAAAGATCTGTTATTGAACAGCTGTTTTGTTGCAGTTTCCTTGTGTAATTTCGGTGATTTTTGTGGGCTGCCAGCTATAGCTGGAGGGCCACTTTATCATCCGTTGTGCGTGTGTATGCGTGTGTCACTAAAATGTTGTTTTTTTTTTAAATTGTGTTATTTTTTTTATTTTCAATTGACCTCAGTTGAAAAGTTGAAGTTCACTTGGAACCAACTTGTGTGTCATAGGTGCACCATGGGATCCCTCATGTGTAATGTGCCAAGGTCAAAAGGTCATGTGAGGTCAAGTTGAAAAATATGCTCAAATGTTAAGTTTTTTAAAAAATTGTGTTAAGTTTTTTTTTTAAATTGAAGTCAATTGAAAAGTTGAAGTTCAAATGGAACCAAACTTGTGTCATAGGTGCACCATGGGATCCCTCATGTGTAATGTGCCAAGGTCAAAAGGTCATATGCCAAGGTCAAAGGTCCTGGAGCGGCCCACAGCTTATATTCTTTGAATATAGCGAGCGCGAAAGCCGAGAACTGCAAAATTCTAGTTTGAAAATTATTTTTGTTGGTTATTCTTGTAGAGAGCAGTCTATCAGAACAATCACAGAATGGGTTGTTTGTGATTTGGCCACCAAACCAGGCCGACAGCTGCTTCAAGATGCTATTAAACATGTGGTAAGTAGGTAGCAAGAATGAAATTGATATGTAGCACACATGTGGTAAGAATGTAATAAGAATGAAATATATGTAGCCAACTATTTGGTATGTAGCAAACGTGGTATGTAGAAAAAAATTGGTATGTAGCATATGTAGCCAAAGAGGAATGTGATAGTAGCAAAAGTGGTAAGGTAAGTGCTAAGAATGGACATTGATGTAGTAAACATGTGGTAAGAATTTAGCAAAAAGGAAAGTGATGTGTAGCATTTAGCAAGTAGCTCACTGTTATGGTTTAGGGTTATGGTAAGGTAGGTGTAAGCGTAGGGTTATGGCGAGGGTGTATTGAGTCAATCCACAATGCGCATCCGTTTTGGGAAATTTAACCTCAATAGGGTCATGTGATCCCACAAAATCCTATTCTTAACACATAAAAAGCCTAACTTTTAGGCTCATTTTAGCCCACAAAGCATTAGTACTTAGGGGAATTTTGTGCATGATTATGAAATGTAGCTGTGGTTCTTAAACTTTGGAACACTTTTTATCCCTAAGTACTGACATGTGTTTAGTACAGTATGGTATAGGCACAGTGTATGCATCATGGGATTGATTCCAAAAACACCCTCTGGGGTTATGGCTAAGGTTAGAGTAATGTTAGGGTTAAGGCTAAGGTTAGGGTTAAGGCTAAGGTTAGGGTTAAGGCTAAGGTTAGGGCTAAGGTTAGGGTTAAGGCTAAGGTTAGGGTTAAGGCTAAGGTTAGGGTTAAGGCTAAGGTTAGGGTTAAGGCTAAGGTTAGGGTTAAGGCTAAGGTTAGGGCTAAGGTTAGGGTTAAGGTTGGGTTAGGCTAAGGTTAGGGTTATGTCCGATGATATTGATCCATCCCACAATGTACCGGTTTGGAGAAATCACATCAACTAAGCTCTAAAAAAACTCTGGACTTTACAACATTTCAACCCACAAAGCATATACTTAGTAATTTTTAGCATCGATCATGGAATGAAATGTCTTGTGGTTCTTAAACTTTGGAACACTTTTTATCCCTAAGTACTGACATGTGTTTAGTACAGTATGGTATAGGCACAGTGTATGCATCATGGGATTGATTAAAACACCCTCTGGGGTTATGGCTAAGGTTAGAGTAATGTTAGGGTTAAGGCTAAGGTTAGGGCTAAGGTTAGGGTTAAGGCTAAGGTTAGGGCTAAGGTTAGGGTTAAGGCTAAGGTTAGGGCTAAGGTTAGGGTTAAGGCTAAGGTTAGGGTTGGGATAAGGTTAGATTTGGGGATAAGGTTAGGTTTAGGCTAAGGTTAGGGTTAAGGTTGGGTTAGGCTAAGGTTAGGGTTATGTCCGGAGGGTATATGAGTCCCTCCACAATGTACCGGTTTTAGGAAATATCACATCAATAAGCTCATAAAACTCTGACTTTTACACTCATTTCAACACACCAAAGCTATATATAGTAATTTTTAGCATGATCATGAAATGTCTTGTGGTTCTTAAACTCCTTGAACACCTTTGTCTGTTGTATAACTTGTGTTTTGTACAGTACAATATAGGCAAATTGCAAATGCCATTATGGGCTTGTTAAAACCCTGGTGATTATACTATCTGAAGCTATAGGGGTTTAGGCTAAGGGTATCGTATAGCTAAGGCTGGGGTTAAAGCTAGGGCTAGGGCTAAGTTTGGGTTAGGCCTGGTTTTCTTTAAGGTTAGGGTTACAGTTAGAATTGAAATGTCTAACCATTGTCTACAATATCAACCAATCCATGCTTCTCGCAATACTTGTACTCATTCTTTATACGGACCTTACCAGCTTGGAACAGACTGCCACTGTTAACAGACTCTTATTGCAGTGGACTATGTAGAATACTGCAGTTCACCAGTGCATCTAAAAGGTTCTTTACTTGCACCTCTAATAGTTTTCTGCTCTTGCACAACTTCAGGTTACATCAGCATAGTTTTCCTTGGACAAGGTCTACATTGTATAGGTACTAACTATTGAAAATTTAAGATGATAGAATATATAAATAAGCTAATACTTCAGTGTTATAATAAATTCTCACTAATGTTCTTAATCCATAGAAATCGTCCAATGATATCCGTGTTGGAATCATTCATAACCCTTCATTGGCACCCAACAAGAACACGCACTGGCTGGCCAGGGCCGTGTATGCTGCACAAGAGACTCAGAATCGCAACTACGCTAAGAATTTCATCACAAAACTGGTCAAGGGTAACAATTACGAAAGTATAAGTAGCGGCAAGAGTAAGGTCCAAGACTTTGAAGTTAATGTAAGTGTTTGAATGTGTAATTGTAATGATTGTACAAATTTTTATTTTGACTGAAACTGTTTATTTTTTATTATTATATAATTTGAAGCTTATATCTATGTACCATAATCTTTTTATACTGATTAGTATTATTATCCTTGTTGAACCATATTTTCTATTACTGTGTGTTAAGTTTCATTACCCATTTTATATATAACATATTTGTTATTGGGAATGCATATATTAGTTTGTAGCAGTCATAAGTGTCCATTGAGATTAGTTCTATACTGATCAGGCTTGCTCATAGATACTAATAAAGCTAGATGCTGTACGCCCACATTGAAGAATAGGCGGCCACCGTAACCGTGTTTTGAAAATTATAAATATTCATTACAGTCCTCCATTGCAAACTTGCACGCGCATGCCCCGTGACCCATTGGCCTGGAAATTGTACATTGTTCTATGCAAATGAGTGAATAAATTGGTACGCCAGATTATGGAAATCAGGGAATATATGAATAAATTTTTATACCACGCTATGGAAATGAGTACACACTGCGGCAAAAGATGGTTATGGCTTTTGCGCTGGCGTTCAGCGTCTAGTTATATTGACGTCTGTGGGCTTGCTGGGTGCTTCTAGCCGCAGAGTGTGGAATTCATATGTAAAATATAAAAATTGAAAATGGCATCCAGCAAGCAATGAGGACACTTTGATTTGCTTTGTGATAAAGACGATGATAAATTTATAACGAATCACACAAAGATACAAATAGCAAGGACACTTGTCAGAACACAACTAGTGGTCAACCTTTTAACCTGGTTATCTTAGCTCTAAATTGCATTGTGCTTGTTCAGTCTGTATGTAATTATTTGAATTACTTTGTTTGATCAGATGTATAATTAACTTGTTTTGCTTTCTTTAGGGGATGAACATGGGCAAATTCAATAAACTCTTCAATAGTGACGATATATCAATGTTAGAATCGCAGCAGCTATATAGTGGCAGAGTGCTAGGTCTATCCCCTGGACAAAGAGCCTTGATAGCAAATGGCAGAATATTTGGGCCCTTGGGGGAAGAAGAGGAATTTGTAGCACAAGATTTTACACTTGTGGAGAAACTTATCATGGCGATGTCGGCAGAGGATGTCAAAGCTAAGGTGAGAAGCATTTTTGTGGCATCTTTAGGCGACATCAGTCTTGACTTGTGTTTTTGTATGTGTTATGTGTGTGTGTGTTGTATGTGTTTGTTTTGAGGTTTTCATTTTCCCAAGTGTCACCTAATTTGGGAAGTTAAGTCCAATTGCCACCAAACTTGGGTCATAGGTATAACATGGGAAGCCCCATATCCTGAAATAAACAACCTATGGAATTGGCGGTGACTCAGCAAATTTGTGACACCCCTGGGCGCCGCAATTGGGAAGCATTTTATTTTTCAAAACAATATATGAACAGTTAGCGTATACACCTTTCAGCTTCTTTGAGGTCTTGACCTAACACACGTTGACTGAAAGTCAGTTACTTATGAAATTACTGTGTCCTGCGCACATAATGATTGAAAGTTATGAGCTCAAGATTATGATATGTCATGTCCATATGCCATCGGACTCAGCATATTGGGTTGCTGTGTGCCCACTGTATTATGGGGCCATTGTTATGTCCCTGTGCTGTCGAAGCTCTGCAATATTCTCAACTACAGAAGCTTGAAACGGAGTATGATGAACGAATGTGGAAATTGTTTACGGGAATTGGCAGAATCTCACAGTCAGAGGCCTGCCCATATGTCAATGAGCTCAAAGATCACACACACCAACTTGGTTTTGAAGGCATCTTTAATTGCCAATTTTAAGAAAAGTAAGAGTAGCATATTAAAACACATTTCTTACATGAGGCAGGACTTTGATCCTTCTGATCACATTTCTAGGGGGCACATAGGGATTGCTTTGATAGTGTGTCTGTGTATTTGTGTGTATGTGGTCAAAATGTTAACCCTAAACAAAATTGCCCACTGTTTCCACATACATGCACACATTTTCATGCCACTTGTATGTAATGGTCCTTGGGTAGTGCTCCACAGTTAACCTGACCTGAATTGGACACCTCCATTCTAATTGTAATGAACCAATATGTCATGATCAATTCCTATCAACATTCTTGCATTCTATGATCTAGGTGAAGATGACAAAGGTGGGTAAGAATGCCGACAAGGACAGCCTGAGTGACTTGATACTGAAGCTTGACGCCTTGGTTGCTGCCAGCCCACGCTCAGAAAACCGCAGAGATTTAAGCTATTTGGATGAAAAACACAGGTAAAGTCGGAATTCAATTTTTTTAATAACTGAACTACATCAAGATCATGTTGTGGAGGGCTATTGTAATGGCACAGATAGATGGTTGGTCGGTTGTCTAGGCAGGCGAGCAAACAGAAGAAGTAATTCCATTAATCCACTGGAATAGCCGCTGGACTGCAAACTTGGTAGAGTGATAGAGCATAATGAGATATGGTGCTGTATAATTTTTATCAATGTCATTGAACTCATTGGATTAACTTTTAAAACTGGTTTAACTTTTAAAACTGGTTTAACTTTACCTTTAACTATATAATTGTATAATTGTTTTGAAACATCTAATATTACATTTCAATATGTTGATGACCTTAATCTTTCTCTTCTAGTGTGTTAATATTGGAGCCACATAACACTGAGAATCCCTGGTATGACATCGTTGCCGTGCTGGACCCTTCTCCACCAGAGACTGTCAGAGTGGAGTAACATCCCCTCGTGTTGAGTAAAAGTCTTAACGTCAAACTCCGAGTATCATGAACCATAGGGATAAGCTGTCGAGATGCCATCAAAGGTAAGCTTACATGGCTTGATCAGATTACCATTAACTATTGTAAGTAGTCATGTTTTAACTATTGGTTCTGATTGAAGACAGTTTCTCCAATGTATTTTCTACGAAAACCTGATGAATCTATTCAATAACAGATTACCCATGTTTAACAACACCTATGCCTTATTTTTGTTGTGTTTGCTTCTCTGGACCGTAGAAGTTAGTGTGGATAGACAAACAGAAGAGTTTTATTTTTGTTTTCGCTTTTCCCCGATATGTGTTTGAACCAAATTGCCTTCGAGTGTGGACAACAGGTTAGTCTATAGTAAAGCAGAGGTTGTGTTGAGTCCATCTCACAATACATCAGTTTGGTAAATCCATCTCAATTAAGTCATGTGATCCCCAAAAAAGTATGACTTTTACACATATTTAGTCAAAAAAGCATCAGGTGAATTTTAGCATGATCTTCAATGTCCTGTGGTTCTTAAAGTCTCACCACTTTTTATGCTTAAGTACTGACATGCGTTTACTACAGTACAGTATGGGTACATTACAATGCATGAGGGGATTGGTTACAAAAACACCCTCTAATAGTTATGTATGTGGGTTGGGATGTGATGAAAAGCATGTACATTGTTAATTTAACCATATTATATCACATAACGATTCTTTGTCAAAATGTCTTATTTGAAAATACCAGTCGTTCTAGAGAAAATTCATCCCAAACTTAGAAGATTGATGTTCCAATCATCTTTGGGACCCCTTCCTGATTACTTGGAAGAGGGATCAATTTTGGTTATGAAAGACAGAAAGGCATATATTTTTCTCATTGTTGTCCTGAAATTTCGCGTTCAATTCCATTTCTTTCACAAGATAGGGAAAAAAAAGAAGGGGTGATATGGCGTTCTCACCCCCAACCCTTTGTTCCCCCCCCGCCCTCTCCTCCCTTTCCACCTTATTCTCAAATTAGCACAGGTAATAGGGCTTTGGAAAATGCATTATTGCTTCTACCATCAAAAATGCAAGTTGGTGACCAACAAACTTGTAGGGGGTTGTAGGCAACTCATATCAAATAGAAAACACAATAGATTAATCATTACACTGAACTGATTTCCTTACACCAATGTTGACGAAAACATATGCATTTCCTTCTGAGAAGGGAATGCCACAATACCATAAATTACACCCCTAAAGAGAAATGGTCTCGACAAGTGACCCCAGGTCACACCCTGTCGACCTTACTCTTCATCAATTCCGTTTTGGGCCGCCAGTCAGAACGGACGCGTGTTACCGCAGCCTCTCTTCATTGTAGCCCAAAATTAACTGAGGATTTTGATACTGGCTAGTTGTCGTCTCATACGAATACTCCTAATACTATACCATATCTATCTGGATTGTACTGGATTTATATACTGGCTTTATAGCGCTCATTCGGGCGGAATAAACGGGAACTTTTACACCGTCTGAGAGCTCTTGTTTTGTATACTTTTTTGCCCCAACCGTCATGTGATTTGTGTAGCGGGAAATAAGGTAAAACAAAGGCAGCATTGATGCACGTGTTGCTGCTTGACTGCCTTTGACTGTATGTGTGAGCTTGTTATGTTTTTGGTTAGCTGGCTCGCTCGGCTAACAATTTACTGGTCTAGGTTGTGTATTAGTTTATATATGACTTGTGGTTATACTTAATAAAATATGTGAAAATTTTTCTGAAAAAAAGTAAATTGCTTAACAGTTAATGATCAGTTACCGAGTTGGTTTTGACGTTTGCGTACCGGGAAACCTCCACGGCACGCTTGTTATTTTCGTACGGTTTTTTGCGCACGCTATTCCATCTAGGCAGCTCCACGCTCACTGTTCATGGCGCACAATGGTGGTTCGCTGTCCCGCTTCCTCCTCAGCAGACGCCGCATGCCTTTGCTCCGCGGCCTTCGGGGTTGGGGGGTGGTAGAGGAGTGCGCGCTCCGCTGGTGGGCCCCCTCCGCTGACGACCCCAGGGCTGAAAAAACCATAGGTGGCTCAGGCCTCTCTTGCGGGTACGCTGCTGCGGGTAGCTAGTGCTGGTCCACCGGCACCTGCTTCCACGGCGAGTCCGCCTATGGTGGGGTACCCGATGGGTGCCCCTGCCTTGGCGTTCCTGAGGGGCAGCCTTCATGGCCTCTACCCATGCGGGACACAGTAACCCGCGGCAGCATACCTATCAGGTTACGTGCATCCCCGTACGTGGCTACCATCCCAGTCGAGCTGGACTTCTCTTCTGGGACAGTCTGGTATGGTCTTGCGACCGGTGCTACCGCTTGCGGGAGCCCTCCAGGCTATGGTCACTCCGCGACTCCGCCGCGGCTGCCCATCCGCAGGCACCAGGTGCTGTCGGGGCTGCTTCTGGCCCGCGTTCGAGCGGG